>JACJUY010002205.1:74185-113606 GCA_014220935.1 Platorchestia sp. MABIK
TACTGATGATGAGCCTGGTGCTCGAAACGTTTACCTTTTATCAGCAATAAATAATATTAGCAATGTTGTTTTTGAGAGTAGCAACCTTGGTGTTTTTATTTACGATTCGTCTGCGTAAGAATGCAGTAAATGATGTTCTTCAACTAATTATTGTGTCAATATTGACATTATGATGTGTTCCCTACATTAACATTGGCTTAGTACTCAATTCCTGTTATAAGGTTGATACAGTTACTTCAAAATTGTCCCCATACTAATATTTTCACAAACCAAATATCAGATTATTATCTGACTACCGACATTACATCTATGTACTAAGACCAGGTAATACAGCTTCAGCCATAGCGTTTCGCATGGCGGCGTGAAGCGGCAGTCTTACTTATACTTCTCACCCTAATTGTGTATCGGGGATACGCAGAGAAGTTGGAAGTATTTTCGGTTAAATTTACATTGGTTTATATCACGATTACTGAACATGAATAGGCCAAATTTCAGCTTTGAGGGGTAACTAAGGTATGGCACTACAAGGTGTTCCTTAGAAAATACAAGGTGAACGGGCAACCTGTACATGCAATTTGATCCCGTCAAGTATGCTTAATTGTTCAATATACAGACATTTATTGCTATTGTTACATATGACGAACGATTTTTGCATATTTTTTCAAAAAACTTGACCTTCGAAACTCATTGGACGACTGAAAAAACAATTAGAATTATGAACCTGGGATTACAGTAATTCTGAATATACATATTATTGTAACGTATTCACATTTCTTGATATCTGTCAAATATATCTGCACTCATTAATGACTGAAATAACTGTTCATTAACTTAATTGGTACATTTTATACAAATAACTCCGTATTATTGGCGTACGAAATCAACCCAATATTTGGGCAATAATAATTTTTATTTTAATTAATTTTATTAAATTGCGAGATTTTTAATTATTATGAGATAGTTTCCACTTATATGAATATCATAAATATATAATACACCGTTAGTTTAATATTAGAAATAAAACTATTTACTACATTGTCCCAATAACAATTTGATTTCATAAATAAGTATATCTTTTTTCGATATTGTCTTGTTATTAGTCTATTATTGTAATCCAAGATTCCAATATCAGGTCAATAAATAATTATCAACCCAATATTGGCGTAATAATTTCTTGCTACCTGGGAAGCTTCATGACGGACGAACCTCCACACCTTCAAGTATCTCTAATTACCTGCATCAAATAGATACTTTATTTTTTTTAACTCATAAGGAAATCTGAAGTGTCTACGTACAGTGAGGTAAGAATTATATTATGGTTGGGATTTTTTATTATGAGAGGATGCAGATGAATTTTTAGACTTATGTGCAAAAGCAATTCGAAGTGCTCACGTGCTATAAGCGAAAAATGAGACCTTGATAAAATGACATTTTGTAGGCAATGGGTTGTAGGTGAGCGAAAACTGCACCTAAGTGGCATATGTTAAAAATTGAACTCGTGCCAAAGTAATTGTAATTTTAAAAATGATTATAAAATGATACTAGGGAATTGATGCATAATTTGAATAGCTTCGGAGGTAGATTTTAATAGCTTAGGTATCTTCTAGAGTCATCGAGGCGTGCTATATGTAGCAATTTCAACGAATTAATTCGCTCAATACCAATTTTCTAAACAGTCTAGACTTTACAGGCAGATTAAAAGTCAGGTACATAAAATTTTCGTCATCCTATTCTATGTAATGGGAGCCGCTTGGTCATGAAACTTCAGCGTACGTATTTCACATGGGAAGCATGTAATTCTCCATTCTCCATCAAATTAAATCGTTGAGTAAGAGTCCCTCTGTGAATATTATTTCCATGCACTATGTCAATTTACTGAATGAATGTACAATTTGATTCTGGAATACAACCAAGAAAATGTTTCGCGACTGAAATGGAGCAAATGTAAACAAATAACTCCTAATTAGTTCTAAAAAATATAAGGAAAACATTGAGTTGTAGGGGAAAATGTCTCATTTTAGAAATTCAGTTATTAAAATAAATCGTTTGAAATTAATTTCATTGTATATCGGATCTTTCTCGATGATGACCTGCATTCTTCATTCGTAATCCCCGATTTTTCACCCTTAAAATACATTTTGTAAAAACTGGATCCTACTGTAAGAAACAAAGCAAAAAAGAACCGAGTTTGATTTTTGGCTTTGGCTCATTTCAATAACATGTTTCACCCTCGTTAAGAACTATGTTCAATTTAGAATAAAAGATATTTCTATGCTGAAATTAATAGAGTTATTTACAATTGCTAGAACACGACTTTAAGTCGCTATTGGGATACTACTCGTACTCACGTGAAAAAGAGAGCAAACTCACACTAATCTTAAATTACGGCTCATATTATTCCTAGGCCATTGCTCCAGTTGAAATAAAATTCTTACTCATATTGCAACACAGTTAATTTGTCAGTACACATCTAATATTACGATACTCTACGTGTGTTTATCAACTAAGGATCCTTACTTTAAGATATTTTAAACACCCAATAATGTGCTTTTTGTATCATCTTTATTTGAAATGATCTGCTTTTCTTTTCTTCTTTCTTTTCACATTCATGTAGCCAAAAGTTCACACCGAGCAGTGGGTGTGAACTCGTAATTCGTCACTCGCTCTTCTGCGAGGCTGTTGCTGCTCATCGTAAAGCGCAGGGTTGGCCCCAAAAAGTGCAAGGAAAATACCCCACGCAGTTACGATGACGTTAAGATGCGACCTCGCAAGCTCTATAGATCATCGGGCTTTGCAGTGACCCACATAGCAGCCTTTGAAGCGTCCGCAGTGGCCTGATACACGAATGCTGTGATGAAGGCCGTGCCGGCGCTTCGATAATCGTGTCTCCCGTTGCCTATTTTAGACGTTCGAGTTCTTAATATTTAATCTACGAAGACCAAAGATGATTGTAAATATGCCATGTCAAACAAGCGTGTCATCAAAAAGAGGCAAAGACTTGCTGAATTTGAGTTGCATTATAACCCAAGATCAACACTCATCATAGTTGTTCGCGCTTTTTCGATGTGGCGAACCAGAATATGAGATCGTTAGGGAACTTAAATTGTAACTAGAGAACGTGACTAACACGCTACATCACGAAACAAACTCCACCAATCTTTTGAAATGATAATCTGGTATGAAATTATCCAGAAACATTTATTACCTCACGAAAAATGACTACTTGCTACCAGGTGAAACTTGCGTGATTTTTTCATGAGTCGAGTCAGGATCAGATTAGTGAGAAACCTTCCGTTCATTTGGAACCAGTTGATCTGACCTCGCATCGGAATAGCTGCACCTTGAGATAACCTTTGAGAAATGAGGTTAAGCACGGGCCTCCGCCTGCAGAAGTTCTGCTGACGCCCGTAACTCACATTAGCGTCCACCTGAAAACGGCGGCCGAATATTTTTGAGCGAGCGTCTCAAGTGCTGCTGTGTAGCTGACGGCACCCTGTCTGAGTGTGCTCACATCAGCGTCCGCATGTGCATGTGGATAATTTTTAAAATAAAATGCACGAGTAAATCACCTCGAAGATGATTATGATTGAAGTGCGCTTAAAGATTCGTATTTTGGATCTTCATATTTTTAGGAACGCAACATTTTCATTGCAAAACTACGGTGAAGATCATACAGGGAATGATTAAAATGGATCGATCAGTCGTTGAGTATGATAAACGTGTAATAAAGTATGTATATTTATTTTATTTCCCCCGCACATTCTTTTTTCCTGCAATTCCTTCCTCACGTAGCCTTGGCACTTTGCCTTATCAGAACCCTGTGCCTGAGCTCCATAACAAAATGCCTGAAATCACAATGGCCTCAGAATATTCGCTCTCTTCTTGCCAGTATTCTCCACAGCTCAGCTTCACAACTACAAACTCCATGTGATAAATAGTGCCAAGTAAAGAATTCGTCAATTCAATAGTGACAGGAGCATAATTTTTTGAACAATTAGTGTAAACCTTTTGACATTGCGCTTGAGCCACTAGGAAATTTGCAGTGTCGTCCGTGTTCTTTGCGGCGCAAGCAGTCGTGCATTTGAATTTAGTCAGGAAAGATCCTGGTTCGATCCCAGTATGGTACCCATGATATTTTTGTCCGAACGCAGCTCTCTGGTGATAATAGGAAACGAACAGGAGGGGTAGAAAAGGTTAACAAGTTAACCGCCATGTGAGCCACCGGTGGCACACGAGGGGAATTTTCATAATGCTGCTAGCCGACCAGTAGTCACAAACTTAATTTTCATAAACACCTAATCAAAGCTAAATAAAGTACGATCCAGTTAATGTTCGCTATTTTCCAAATAATTTCCTACAATTAACTTTAAATTTGAGTTGAATATTGAACTTCAGTTTAACCCATGGCGGTTAGATGTTAACTATTTAACGTCAGTATTTTTGTACTAATGTTACTGTTTTCACAACCACTAGTATTACAGTGGCACTTAAATCAGGTAGTCTTTGATATCAGGATGAGGAAGAAACTGCCGCTAGGCAGTGAACTTCATAGAACACATTTAGGACTAAATTAATTAGAAATACAAAATATGGAGACTATTTATGAAAGAGAATCGTATAGTTCCGTGGGTCGTTAAAGGGTTACAGGGGGAACTCTTCTATTCAATGAGTTGGTTCTTCACTCACCTACTCCTCTCCTTGGGTAAATAAACCGAAAAAACACATTTATAAAATCTGGCTGTAATAGTACTGCGATCGATGGAGATATTTTTTCCCATTTTATAAAATCCCCCAAAGCACATCATCCAAGAAAAGATTGTGAAAATCAAGGCAGTTGCTACCTTCTGTGATTTGATGTGGATTGTTTGTGGGAAAACTTATCATTATCAAATGCTAGATCTACGTTTGAGCAAATCTTTCCCTCATCCTGTATATAGCTAAATTATTCGCATCTCAATCTTGATTACTCCACCTCTGAGCAGGAACACGCTTTTTTGATTGTGTCATTTTATGTTGGTCTGAGTCAAGATCTAATGCGTCTACAATCTGTTCGTGCTCAATGTTAAATGCTTCACTGTCTTGGGGCTACCAAAGCTAAATTCCAGGTATTCCTTATCAAAAATATGCCCTTCCCTTCCAATGGCTTGTTTTACAGTCAATCTTTGATTTAAAAGAAAAAACGGCTTATTTCCAACAAAGTTGATGCGTAAATCAGCATTAGTTTTCACAATATTTCAACACAATGATCCTTGGTTGGTAGACGTTCATGGCTGTCATAACAGCTCATGGTAGTGTTTGTTAAAAAGATTGAGAAAAAGCATAAAAATGTGTTCCCTTGATGAAGTTAATCAAAGTTTGGAAATACTCATGAACACAAGTAATAATAAAAACATACAGACAGTGTCACATTGATGTAAAACGCTTTTGACAGTTTCCACTTACTTTGCCACGAGAGCTTTAGCTTCCGCAATCCCAGGGATAAATACTGAAAGTATATTAGGTGGAAGTGAATAATTCATTCTGTATCCAAGACGAAACGATCGATGGGGCAAAAATATGGAACTGTCTTTTCGCGCATTCATATCAAAATCACACTTCAAAGAACACGCTTTGAACCGCTCAATAAACTTATATTTCTCACTTAAATAAAACTGATAGAAAACAGAAGAAAAAACTTTTTATTTTCAGTTTAACCTAAAAAAAACAAATTTATCACATCATTGGTTTTTGAACAATTCTTAGTAAAGAAGTCTTTAATTCGCACTGAAACCATCGCATGCAGGTATTATAATAGTCATGCCAATTGTTGAAGAAAATATTGAGGGAAAAACATAAAAAGTATTCCCTTTGTTAGCTTACCCTCTGCTTAATTAAAAGCTTACGAGTCGTACCGTTCACACAAAGAACGACGGTGAGTATCGGTAAGAATTCCTTGTGGAACATTGTCTCTATATACATTGACACAATAGCGTAGCGATTCTGTGATAGTGGACCTTATTTTTGAGGTATGGAGAATGGAATTTATATTCTCTCTGCATTTCTCACATAATATTAATGATTTAATTTTTTTAAATAAAATATTTACAGACATTAATGTATGAGCTGGACAATAACAATGCGGTATAATGAAGTGATGTGTAAAGCTATGTAACAAGTTGTCAGTTAGTAGAAAAGTGTAGAATTTAGGGTAAAATGAGAGTCACTGATTCAGCAATTTTGCAATAAATGCTAAGCGTGTGTATGTAAAACGAGCACAATTTCAAAAGTTCAATTCACGTATGCATACTACCAAAGCTTTGGATCTAAAATTAAGCAATGTGTAATCATGAAAGAGCTTTGTAAGTACTTTTTCCGTATGTAGTGTAGCATATAGTTATTGTTTGAAGTCAGTTTGACTGCCTAAAAGAGTATGATAGTCGCTGTGATGCTCTGTTTTACTGGTAATGAGAAATGCTCTTGAATTCAAAAATTGTCACAGGACGTTGAAGTCATACAACTTGCTCATATCGTGGAGAATTTCTGCTCTTTTTCACAAAGAAAGTCACTACAATGGAGAAAAACCATCAGCCGAAAACTGCAACATTACTCAAGCCTAAAATTAAATCTATAACCCTGATCTATAACCCTGATGCCATGGATTTTACAGTTACTGCTCCTCAGTGCCCCTGCTACTCCTCCCTCCTTTTTGAAGAGAATTAATAATGAAAATTCCCGCTATTGTTATAATTAGCATTTATAGGGGTAAAAGCACACACTAGAAAAGTAGTTACAAAATACTTTCATAATTATGCATTACTTACTTTTCGATCCAACATTTATAGGGGTCAGCAAATTCACACAAAAGAAGCTGTGGGGCACTGGGATTTGTTAGTACGTACTTGCTATCTGCACTTTTACAGGAATTGGTAATTTATTTCTAACGAGTACCAAGGTCGTTAAAATGTAGCAATTTACAGTGCACTTTTGTATCATGTTCTGTGCATCAGCTTCATTGAAAAAATACAGTTTGTCTTTATTTTTCTTGTAACCTCTTGGTTCAAGTTATAAACTGTGTACTAGAGATAACTTGTAACCTCTTGGTTCAAGTTATAAACTGTGTACTAGAGATAACTTGTAACCTCTTGGTTCAAGTTATAAACTGTGTACTAGAGATAACTTCCGTATAGTTTACGCACTTGTATGACAGCTACATGCGAAAGCACACGTGACGAATGTCAATTTCTTGATTTCGGGGATGTTTTTGGGGAACATTAAATATCGCTCATCGATTGCTGATGAAATTCTATTAAACTCTGCCTTGGTCTGAATTTTTTTAAGAGTCTTTGGGAATCATCATCTATCGTGGGCGGAAAAAGAGCGTTTAGATAAGTAGTATGAGGAATATGTAAAATTGATTGCAAATTGTAAAATATATAAAATTACGAAAAATGTACTGATGATAAAGCACGTCAGCCCATTTGGAATCTATAAATAGAAACGCCTTTTTACCTAATCAACTAAGTCCAGGTGACTACCCAGTGTCAACCATCATGTTCGGCAGGGCAAGTTGGTGGAAAAAACAGTGAATAAACTGCGATATCAGATGTCAGATGCTCGGCATGGCCAAGCTTGCTATGAGTTTCCACCAATTTTAGTTTCCATAACCTAAGTAGAATTTTTCGTTAACTTCTTCCCGATAAGAGTTGGGAATTTAGGTCATTAGCTAGGAATGTTAATTTTCTCAGGTAGGCTATTAACTTTTAAATGTTTACAAAATTCACGAGAAAAGGAGAAAATTACCAGAGGCGAGTTAGTGGAACTGGAAAGTTTGGACGAGAAATACACACTCGAGATACTGCATGACGCAACTTTGAATAGCTGGTGAAAGTCGATTTGACAGCATCATGACGTCAGAGATACGCGAAATGTAGGATAAATAGAATATATCGTAGTGTTCACCGGTTCTGGTCATCCTATATTCTCTGTGCATCATTAACCAATAATATGTAATGGTTTACGATTCAGATACCCTACGTCGTGTTTAAATAAACGTTACGAAGAAGGGTACGTTTGGCCAACGATCACCTTTCGGAAAAGAACCGCCATCAAAAATATATTATCGTCGATACGAGCAGCATGTGCTAAGTTCTACTAACATCGCCCAGAACATCTCAACCAACGGTCACTTCAGTACGTCGAGAAGCGTCGCTTGAAAGCTACCCCACCTTTACACCCCCACTCTGGAGAACTTTACGCCCCCCATCGTCTTGAAGGAGCTGTAATGCTAGACACCTCTACTCTATCTCTCTTCATATAATTCAACTCTATTAGTAGACACTTAATGTTTGTTCATTCCGTATTAATACTTGTAAATTAATAGGTGAACGTAATCTAATTTAATTATCTGACGACACTTGCTATTTCCGGTAAATTATTAACGTAAAACATTGTAAGCGGGAAACGTGTATGTTCCCAATCATAACAGCATCACGGTGGCTGTTCGTCTGCGGGACGGCGTCTAGGCATTAAGAGGAGGGCAGCGTTGTGAGAAAGAGGTCGGGTGTTTTCGTCCGCTACCCTCGCGGGTATGCGAGACGGCGATTCATTGTACACCAATTGACTCAATTGATTTAGCCGCCAATCTGGAATTTGAGTGCAGATGAGTATAAATTCTTTCATGTGTCCACTGTACCATTCATCTTGTTATCTTACGTGTAGGAATCTGCATTTGCTCACAGTGTACGGAGCATTATTCAGTATCTAGGATGTACGCTTAAATTCACATTATGTATTAGATAATATGTGTTTTGCTAACTGGTTCCGTAACGAGGCCTCACCTCGATATGTGCTTATTATAGATAAATTCCTGTCCATCGATTGTGTTAACTATTTGAATCAGAAGTCATCGTTATTTTTCAAGTCATCATTTCTATATTAAATAACCAATTTAGAAGCCTATTTATTTAATCCTTCAAAATTATCGAATATTAGAAAATACCAGAAAATACGTCATCAGGAATAAATGACTTATAAATGCGATCTGAATTCTAACAACGAGGAAAATCATTAAGATGATAGCTGAACGGTGGAATTTGAGTTTGCTGTAATATAAAATGATATCTTCGAATCTCACAAGCACGAGAACGTAACAATACGATTTTGAGTGAACGTCGGCGTCACCTTGAAAATACTGAAAATAATCGCATTATGAACCACTCCGCGAAATCATAACATTAAATATTAGGAGAAATTACGGCAAGGCTTAATCCAAAATTAGTCACAAGTGCTATGTTTAGTGAACATTTTTCGTGATATCATTAACAGATCCCAAACATGTTTTCATAACATGTTATATGATCTAAAATTATTATTCAGCAGAGATTAATTCACTCCACTTCATACCCTCCAATTACGGCGAGGTTGCCGATTGGTTATTTTACAGGCGAGCATGCGAGATTTGTTCCAGAAGAGTGTCGAAATATCTATGTATGTTTACTTTACACTGCGCCGCTGCTACTCACTGCGATACGGCAGGCAGAGAACGTCTAAGTGTGTTCATCTACGTGTGTGTTAAAAAAATGAAGTCCTTTTTGCTTCCCGTATTCTGGCCTCCAGCACTACTAATGCAAAATCGACGTGCAGCGGTTGCTAAGGAGCACATATCGGCCCCCAAGAATCATTAACGCGACGCGCTTGATAAACCCTGGGACAACTCTTGGAATATATCATACTTAAGAGCCCGCCTCTCTGGCGGCTGTAGATGTTTGAAGAGAAAACCTGACTGTGTCTCCATGAAATTCATTACAGTATGCGAGACAAAACCTACCAATGTCGGTCTGCATTAAGCTCACTGCCCGTACAACCTGGGATAAATTAATCACCAGAACCCAAAGATCTTACTATTCATTCGAGCTGTGGGACGATATCTATCTACCTTAGTCTACACGAAGCTCATTAACCCACTCGAGCTCCGAGGTATTACTCCCACTTGAATCAGGCATCAAAAACCCCGAACTCGCTAGAGATATCTGACTAAATCAATCAACTACGTAGTCATAGCAATGCAACTGGCATCGTAAGTTTTTCTAAATGGACTTATGGCTCATTTAGAAAACGGTTTACGGTCCATGTAGGTATTGTTGCTTGAGCTAGAATACCTACCTGACTTGGGTGGGACAGCACCTACCTGACTTGGGTGGGACAACACCTACCTGAGTTGGGTGGGACAACACCTACCTGACTTGGATGGGACAACACCTACCTGCCTTGGCCTTCACGGAGCTCATCAGCCACTCGAGCTGCAGGACATTACAGTTGTCTGAGTCATCCCCAGTTATGGTGGGAGGGGTGCAGCTACCGACAGCTGGTGCAGCATGCAGGCACCGTCAGGTGTACTCTGCATGGAGACAGCAGTGTGGATATTAACAGTAACACAACAAGGCAGCTCCTAAACGTGGCGTGATGTATTTAGTAAAATTATCAGGTTAGTAGGTCATCTGCTAATTACATGCGAGTCCATAAAGATTAACTGTCATGATTTTATTCTGAGTAACCGATGAATTCGGTTTTCAAATGAGTAGCTTCTATGTAGCGGTGCAGCTGGTAGTGTAAGTTCGTCTGTCGAATGGCTACTCTGCGCGTTTTTCCAGCTGATATCCTGAAATGTGAGCTTTATTTTAAAATTTTGGAATGCAGTGTACGGTAACACTGCGTGCTGAGTGCCAAGTTCCTGTAAGAAAAGGTAAACTTGATAAATTGGAAAAGCATAGGACGTAGCATAACCTAGAAGACTAAGAAGGCCTCAAAATAATTTAAAATCTATTTTTGAACGCCTACCGCAATGCCACCAATTTGAATTTAATAACATTGGATACACTGCAATTTGTTTGCTTTCTTTTGCTCGCCATAGCCGTGTGTGTGCTCGCCGTAGCCGTGTGTGTATAGGACCTGACTCCGTGCGGGGAGACCCGGGTTCGAGTCTCGGCGCTGGTGGCGATTTTCTCTGTTGGGTATAGGAGAAAAATTCTAAGCACAATACCCCTCTCTACCCAGGTGTCTGAAATGGGTACCGGTCTTTGACCGGGGGAAAGCGTCATGGCGTCCTGGTGTTAGTTATAAGGCATTTGAAAAACCAATGTAAAAGGTGATATGTATCATGCTTCAATTGGAAATAAAGCATCCATAGATGCCGATGTTGTTTATGTTGTTTGCATCGTTTAAATGAATTTCCATGTATATACATAAGCAGCTAAAAACCTTGCGCAAAGTGCGCTTTAATTGCTTAAAACGATGGAGTGTAAAAGCTCCGACAACGTTACGGGACTTCGACCTGATCGATACAATTGCGTTTTTATCCATGCAGTTTGTCAGCAAATCACGCGTACACCATAATTTAGCGTGGTCAACCTTGTCCTAGTTTGAGGAATTCCACCCCACAATGGCACTGCTAAACTGTTTCGACGGAGCAGGTGGCTCGTTGGACAGAAGTCCCATGTTTGACTGCCGAGGAAAATACATTACAGAGCATGCAGTGTTGTTTTGCCTTTGGTTTAAATGGGTCAATGACAAGTCGTTGATGCCTAGACGTTTCTGGGGACAAAGGCATTCGTTGTTAGCTTGCATCAGAAAGCAACGTCTTCATCGCCGTCTATAAATTTATAAATCGATCAGGCTATGACATCCGCGTGTCACGTTGTGAGAGTGCATCGTTGCAGGATGGGGAGATTGTTTTCCTTTCACGGGCAGTGATAACTGTACGAAGAATGAACGAGATAATTTCTGGGTAAGGTGCTTGTGTCAGAGTGAAGTGCGTGTGCGTGTCAAGGCGTGGTGCGTGTGTCAGAGTGAAGTGCATGTACGTGTCAAGGCATGGTGCGTGTGTCAGAGTGAAGTGCTTGTACGTGTCATGGTGTGGTGCGTGTGTTAGAGTGAGGTGTGTGTACGTGTCAAGGCGTGGTGCGTGAGTCAGAGTGAAGTGCGTGTGTCAGAGTGAAGTGCGTGTACGTGTCAAGGTGTGGTGTGTGTATCAGAGTGAGGTGCGTGTACGTGTTAAGGCGTGGTGCGTGAGTCAGAGTGAAGTTTGCGTGTCAGGACAACTAGCGTGTGCCAGAACAAGCATGACATAACAAGCACGCCAGTGCAGCGTGCATGGAGCAAAAGAGCAACAGTCGATCAGGGCCACAATATCAGCAGTGTGTGTGAGTGTCTTACGTCAATGCAACTCAACGCTCGCAGTCGTGAGGGAGGCAGATCTGGACTGGATTTTAACCCAATTCACGTCGTCGATTGTAGTGGCCTACCTCGCAACGTATATAGCTAAAGAATCTTGCGTTGCTATTTGTATCGCTATGACGATGTAGGTTGATTGATAATTTGGCTCCACGTCTCAAAGGTGAGTCTTAAAAAACAAAAGCATTGCATGTGTTCATAAAGATTACAGATGACTCCAAAAAAAGAACATTTTATATACTTATGAGTTTTACTCAAGTTCAAATGTAGCATAAAATTTGACGAGTAATATTTTTCAATTTTTATGAAACTTCATAAGATAATCAAAGCTAATGCAAAGCATGTAGAGATATTAAGAAGATCTGGTGGAATGAGGTGTAAAATACTCATAATAATCTACTAACGTGCTGGTTTTGCTTAGAAAATAGGCTGAGTAAACTTAACACGAAAATTACGTTGAAACTGTAACCGTTCTAGCTAAAGTAACAAAGATAGTTAGTTTTAAGAGTTTCACCCACTTAGATTTTCGAAGGTTATCAAAGTAAGTTTTAAACAGACTACAAAAATGGACGTATCATTGTAAGGGTCAAAGGTCATTTTAAGCGTCTGTAAAACACAAAAACAACGCACAGGACGCTATCTTGCAGATGTTCTATGGAATGACATCATGCGAAACATGATGGTTAACATCGAGTTGTGACCTGGGTCACAACTAATGTGATTAGTTAAAAAAGTCTTTGTTTTTATTGATTCCAAATGAGCTAACATGCTTTACGATGAGTACATCCCTCATAATTTCACATGTTTTACAATTTACAAGAAACGCTCGGATATTCTCTCGTAAAAACAACGGTATCATAATTCTGATTACACAGTTTGCGACGTGAAGCAAAAAATTGTACCCGTTTCATTAGGTTTTGAAATATATTACAAAAATACTACAGGCCCTTTTAATCCCTTGCTCTGCAATGACAAGTAAAATCGTCATCCCCTAATTTGTCCTCCAGAGTGTGAGAGGTAAACTCCCACGCAACGTAACGTGTCAAAAACAGGCACAGACAAGTTTTTATACGATGATTCAGAGCCCTTCTCAATTGTGAACCAGTTCAGCATTAAAATTATGATTAAACAATAAAAACCATCATGTTCTCAGATTAGGATAAAAAACAATTAAAATAGCGTGAACACCTGCATTTTCTCTGAATACGATGATAGACAATAAAAATCGCGCGACAACCAACAGTTTCTTGAAAAACGATGATAAATGTTAAAAAATCCCATGAAAACCAACATTTGCTCATAATACGATGAAAAACAGTAAAAAATTGCGTGAAAATCAATGTTATCTCATAACACGATGAAAAAAACATTTTAAAATCCTGTGAAAATCAATCGTTTCTTCTTAAAGAAGCCGCCAGAGATGGGGTTAATAAATTCATAACACTGCTCGGCAGGGACCCAAGGAAGGACGACGCACTTCACAAACGATCAGCGCACAGTGGTTGACGCAGCACCAATTGACGTAACAAAGCCAATTGGTGCTGTGTGATATGTGTGGGCGAAATTGTAAGCTTCGGGGCTAAATTTTCAATCAATCCATGTCATAGTTGCTGCTCACCCAGCAGCTGGAGTTTTGTGTCGATTTGGCTGATCTACGTTCCTTTTTTCTGTCAAAATTTACACGCCTGAGCTAATTTTGAGTAAGATTTTAGGGTTTTCTGCGTGAAAAACAGCAAGTAGAGTAGATAAATCACAAGAAAAACGGTCGCTTCCGGTTGAGCCGCTAAAACGAGTATATTTAAATCGTCTTAGACCAGAAGTTCCCGACCTGGAGTTCATGTACTCATAGGGTTACCTTTGCCATTCTGCAGTGGTACTTTTAAAAATGTATTTATGTGTTATTAATTTTCGAACATTTACACATGTATACATATATATGCCCAAATATATTTTTCATACTCAGCCTGTCCATTATAAAAACCGAGTGGTAGATGCCCATCTGTCGGAGTTACATGGCAATCATGAAGAGGTGCAAGATGGAGGGGCAGAAAAATAGAGGTACATACCCATCTGTCGAGGGTACAGTACGTGCCTGTCATGAAGCAGTGCAAGTTCAGAGAAAGGTTGGGTACCCTTGTTGACATAGACGACCGCTGGGCGATGGATGACATTGGCCTGCAAACAGTAAACATAGCTTTAGAAAGCGTAAAAAATGCAACCAACGACAGTGGCCTTGGACTGCAATGTGCTTTGAATGCTTTCAATGATTGATGAAAAAATCATTTCTGTCCCATTTTTTGAAGTTCCATGAGTGCCAAAATGAAGGTAATCTTGCATTTGATGAATTGAGAAGAAGTTTATAAAACCTGACATTGACATCAACCTCGCCGTAGAATAAGACGAGTCCAGGGATAATGATGGTTTAACAAGCCAAAATTCTACGCTATCGATGATGATCTCTTTCTGGAGGCTCAAAATTTCCACGCAAGATTTTGAAAAGATTTATGCGTTGGAAAAACTCGATCTTGCTGGTTTTGTTTAGTGTGTTCTCACCGTTCACGCTCTGTGTTCAGCACGGTAGAAGAAACAAGGTAGGTTCAAACCAGTCTTTTTTTCGTTGACGGTGTGGTTTTGCTGACGTCACGGCAACGAACCAATAGCAGCGCTCATATTGTATCTGGTAGCACTGCTACCCCTAATTCTGGCTCCACTATTGGCCTAACGACATGGTGCTTTGGTGACGTCATAAAGATTATTTGAAATAAAGCCTTTCTATTGGCTAGCCGAACAAGAGGAGGTGTATTTTCTCCCATAGAAATGACCCTACTTTGTTTACTCTACCATGGTGTTCAGTAATAACGTGGTGCGTATATATACAACATCGTACATTCAGCAACAAAGGACAAAGTTTAAAGTTTCTGTGTAGTGGATATAGTCCGTCTGTCCGTGGATACAGTTTGTATAGTTCGTCTTAAAAACGTTTCGACCTCCCTAGTCATTACTAACCAAAAAAATTAGTGAAGGGAACAGTGAAAAATGATTTTCACTGTTCCCTTCACCAATTTAACTGGTTGATAATGAACCAGGAGGTCGAAACGTTCCAAATATTTTATTCATTGACTTTCTGGAATGAGATAATGATCTCTTTACAGGCGTGTTGCCTTGCACTTTCATTTATGATGCGGATATGCAGAAGGCATAACATTCATAAATTCGTCCACGTATCAAAGGCAGAGCAAAAGCGGCAAAGAACCTGATTACTTCTTTAACACTGAAATTCATGAACAGACTAACGAATTCACTTCGTTGAGAAATTATTTAGTGCAAAGCATGATAGTTTTAAACAATATACGTCAGGGTGGCGGTTAACACGGCAGCGAAAGTTCTTCTGACGATTTGGGTACGTTACTCACTTTTCCTGAGCAAAATCTAAAATTTTGATTTTTTACCACCGATCTCAGATAAATATCAGATAAACGTAACAAAATTGTACCATAAAAGTACATGTTGGAAAACTAGTATTAATTTCGATGGTTACAAAGTACAAAAAATTAATTAAAAATGCGAACCAAATTAGCGAAGAGTTTAAAGCTAAATCTAATATTTTAACGTCTACTAAAATGGGTGTCGAGAAAATCAAGAGATTGCTGCAATGCCAACTCTATCTAGAATAGGCTTAGGTAATAATTTAAAACTAAAGAATCTACTCACATTCACCTTGAAGTCCTGATTCATCAAATCATTCCGACATCAACTAGACTCATCACAGAATTGCTCTCGTATAATTCTTTGTGAGGGTACTTCTCATGCAAAAAATAATAATCAAGCAGAAGTGTTATGATAATTTTCAATAAATGTTTCAGGTTTTGTTTTGGTGTCCACGTATAGGTTTAAAATAGACCGATTTTTCTCATTTACACGGAAAAAATAAGCAGCCCAGCTTCACTTTCACCGGTTGAGCAATAACTGAGGGGGAAAACTTTAACGACTTTAATGAAGCCCTCAGAATGAAATGATGGCAGTTGATCCTCAAGGACTCGCGAGTAGTTAGTGGATGACCTACTAACCTAGTAATTTTACTGAACAACCATGCCTTTGTTCTATGTTCTAAATACGTGAGATATGTAGGGAATAAAAAGCTCATTTTTTACATCAACATTGAAACACCATGACTCAAGCTTCTTACAGACGAAACTTCAGGCCTAAAATATAGTTTCGTGTCATGTTTCATGTTTAGGAGTTCAGTAAGATTACTAATTTCGCGGTGTAAAATTTACACTTTGGTACATCCAAGCTTGGCTTGTACGTCCCTACTCTCACTCTGTAGACTGGATACCTGAATGCTACATAATGCCCGAAATTTTTTTATTTTTCGATTTTTCTGTTCTTTCAAATTTCCAGATCTAAGGAATTATATTAATTCGCCATTCAATAAAATGTTTTGGTGAAATTATGTTACAGTATACAAACTAATGTACTTAAAAAAACTCACAAGCAACTCAGGACTACAATTGTACTATAGTCACAAGAGACAGCGACGAATTGCAAATAAGTGCATTCTGGTGTCTCAAAGAATGGCTGTATTTGTACAGTTTTTTGTACCTGGTGTTAAATAAATATTTTATTTTACAAGCCAAAAGAGTTGCAAAATTCTGCGTTCAATGTTCACTCTTCTCGAATGCTCTTTTGCTTCATTAATGTTGATGCATGGAAATGATGAAACTACTTCGCAACGTGTTCTGTTTAAGATGCTAGTAGTTAATGAGCGCTGATTAGCCATGCAAAATGACTAAGGGCTTGAGATTTCACGGTGAGAGTTCGGTGTTTCTTCCCGTTGGGAAAGAAAAAATCCTTAATCGAATGAAGTCTATGAAATGAGAAATAGTTCTACCGGAAATAACGCAAAATTTTATTTCATTTTCAGAAAATTGAAAGAAAATTTAATAGCAAGGTAATTTAAAAAAAACACACTACATGACACATCAACTTGATTGAAAAAATATCCTTCTTTAACGTCTCTAAAATAGAGCCCACAGTCCATTGGTACTCGACGTAAGAAATTTCATACCATGTCCTGTACTAAATATACATGTTTACTTAATTCCTCTTCATGTGAGTACTTTTCCCAGAAAGGACAGATGTCATTTGCTTCTACGAACCTCAGGCGGAAGCACATGTGGGAGCATGCATCTGACTCTCTGACAAGCCAGAGAAAAAACTTCCCTTCGGCCCTTACTTTAAGATATTTTAAGAACCAATGATGAGCTTTTTGTATCATCTTTTTTGGAAATAAACTGCTTTTCCTTTTCTTTCAGCTTTTCTAGGGCAACCCTACGGCTGGCAGCAGCAGCAGCTTCCTAAAAACATCCCTTTGCAGAACCTCGAAAAAAAAGTACGAGAGACACCTGCGTTCATCCGAGGTGTGCCGATGTATTATCATGTCGGAACGTGTCTGTTAAGATGCTCACAGCAGGTGTGAAGCATCGGAACTTGAAAGACCTACTTGTTATTTTAATTAAGGAATCACACACAATAAACGAAGCAAAAATTCAACCTTTTTGCAGCGATCAAAAAAAATTGGCTTCGATGTCAATTAGACCTCATCAATTTTAGCGCACAGATTTGGTGAAGATCATTAATATAATTATATTCGTACACAATTGTTGCCTGCTTGTTTGGTTGGTGTGTGTGTCTGTGACGTTCATAAGGATGCTTAATGACCCTATCTGTTATACGAGTTTCACCAGTGCACAGGTACAAGAATATTTTAATCGCGAGTACTATTAGGATGGATAAACATCCTTGTTTGTCATCCACATCTGCGAGAATTATTTGAGGAAAATATCGAATTCTGTCGTTTCCGATGGGCCGTGTACACAAGTCATTAAATATAGCAAAGTGAGCGGGAAACTAGGGGGTGATGCTTCGTTAGGTACGTTGAGCGGCATCGAATAAATGTCACAGCGAAGCAGACAAGAGCTCTATTTCTGGACGCTGAAGCGAAACACACGAGGCACATCAAATTTCCCTCTCACAGACCTGCGATCAAACCACTCCTAGTTATGGAGGAAACGTCGACTCGTTTATCGCGAGTAGGTTGAGGAAAATTCCGGGAAAAACATGACAAAGTTTGAGCTAGGTGTGGAGAATTAATTCGGGGTATTGAAATTTGTACCTCTACTAGAAATGCTCCAATTGAGGAAAGAACACATCGTGTCGGGGATGGTAAAATGAGACAAAATTTTACCAGCATTCGCGTCATTTTCAAACACGCACTCGGTGAGGCACCATCTTAGTATTTGAACTGAGAAACGTGTTGAAAATAGGTCGAAAATCTAAAAACAAAAACAGGGTTCGTTGAAATTGTCCACGGATTTCTGAGTATAAGATGATAAATTTGCAGCTGCAATGAAGCAAAGTCAGCTCGGACTCGATTGCTGTAAACAAACATCTCAACATGACGCTACCTGAACTAGAGGAAGCAGAAAATTTTTCCTCGGATCAGCATTTCTCAGCGTCGTATTGCCACCAAAATGAACCGTCGCAAAGGGATCTTCAACGCAAATATATCCGCTATCTTTAACGAGATTAACAAGAAGCCACGATTATATTCCTACCTAATGAAGCAATAAAATTTAAGTTTCGTGCAACGAACATTAACGTGAAAGCAGTTTCCCCCTGTTAGTCTCGCTCACAACAGCTGCAAGCTCTACAGTATACGCTGCAGCTGCGCCCTAGCGCTGCTGCACCGATCTCGTAAAAACCAGCTTTTGTCATCCGATGAGAGTACACATAAAATATTAGACCGCCCTTATCCCATTGAGCCATGTCAGGACGTAGTTAATTTTTGTGGATTCTTTTTTTATAATGGGATTTTCAATAGATCGCCTCCACAGCACAGTGAATTGGAATTTTGCCTCATGTTATTTCTGAAAGCCGCGTGTGAAATTCCTCAAAGAAGCAAAGTGTGGACGGTGACATCCAAACAAACAAGCAAGTAAGCGAGCAAGCAAACAATTTTACGTGAATTTTATTAGCTGCTGTTATTATTTATTACGTTGAATATTTTACGAAATGTGAGATTGAGCTTTCACTGTTTTCACGATGGAGCATTCGATTTTTTTTGCAAATACTGCGGCGCACAGCATCAAAAGATGAAACTGCCAGATCCGTGATGCTTGCTGTTTTTTATCGCCTCCTACCTTCATAGACTATCAATTGAGCATCAATCTGTTACTCAGAACCTTTAGGAATAAATTCTCTCAAACTTCATTTAATTCAAAAGTGAGAGGAATTTCTCATGGTGAAGTTTTGAAATTTGCTGGCGTCAACGCAAAATAGCTAGTAATCTCGTAATTTATTGTTGAATGAGATTCCGTCCGTCGCGTAAAATGGACTTCAGACTAAGTTGTCATTAATAAGCAAATTTAATCATCTTTGAGGTTCAGGATCGGTTTTATTTTCAAACCCTGTTTTCAACGGTAAATTAAGTACTGCATCTGAAACGAAAAATCGTTTCACACTTCAACTGCTCTGCTCGAAGACGTGTCAAATGTTTGAGATGCTCAAGGCGTCTAGCGTCATAGATTATGTGCACTGCAAAATGTGTTTAGTTAATTATGATTAGACTCGAGCTCGCACTTTCAATTTTTACTTCTTTTGACAGAGATGTGCAAACAAGTTTGTGTACACTTCAAAATGCACCAAGTTAATGATGTTTCGACTCACAATCACACTTTCAATTGCTGTATAATTTGACAGAGATTTATGAACTATCATAAGATCGCAAAAAATCGTACGGGCACATCGTTGCCGTCAATTGATGAATCTCAATTGCTGAGTGCAACCCAGTCTAACTTTTTCGCAGCCAGTATGCATATTTTTCGCCGCCCAAGTAATTAAATCGCGTAGGGGCGAAAAACATGCATGCTCCGGCGAAAAAGTTTGACTGGGAATATTATTGTAAACGGCACGTCATGAACAAATTTGAAGCTCGCTTGGTTATCTGTGCGTTTATTTTCAGTTTCTTACATTCGTTAACTTGCAACATTCGTAGTTTTTGCCTAGATTTTCCGCTAATTCACGCCAATTAATAAGACTTTTGAACTAATAATGAACACCTTTCAACTTGTACTTGCTCAATCGTACACGTAAGGGCGTCGTTGGCACGTAAATACCCATTCGCACGTCAATTATTATTAGAATTATCTTTTATTAGATTTCTTTATTAGTACAATTTAATATTATTTTTATTTTTATTCATTTATTAATTTGTTATTTTAATTTATAATAATATATTAATATTATTATCATAATTATTTTGACAAAAGTTAACACATTTCCTACGATGGGTTCAACTGAAGTTCAATGTTCAATTAAAATTTGGAGGCAATTGTATTAAGCAGTTTTGAAAGTAGCAAACATTAACTGTATCGTGCCTTCGTTTAGCTTTCATTAAGTATTTACAAAAATTAAGTTAGTGACTGCAGGTCGGCCAGCAGCGTTATGAAAATCCACGCAGTGACCACCGGTGGGTCCCTTCGCACGAAACGATTCAAATAACGGCATGAAATAATTTTTGATTATATAATTTTTAAACCTTAAGCGTAGGACGCGGTGCTATCTCCACTTGCACTGCCGATTTTAATGCTTGTACGTTTCTGTAGCTCCATCGCTCGTAATCCGTTCATTTTCTTCATCTCTAAACTTTAATAACATTCAACTACAAAGTAACAACCTAAATAGTCCGAAAGTAAAGAATATTTCGCCTTTCAATTGTTAAAAATTGCTCTAGTTGGTATTATTAATGTACACGTGTAGTACTTTATTTCCACTCTTCTTACTTTCAACAGCTTTGGTTACCATCGGAGAATCGCTGAGCTCTTGCGTAATTTTAAAGCCTCAAGGCTTTCTCAAAAACGTTCACCGTCTTCCTTTTGGGAGGGAGAAATATTTGTAAGTTTTTAAACATGAGGTAAACTAATCAAAGGAATACTTTTAAAGTTTTCCTTCAATATTTTACTCAACTGCTGACATGGCTATTGTGATACCTGTGATGGTGAACGTACCAAACAAGAACCTCTATGTTAAGAAACGTAGAAATCCAATATGATGACAAAATTTCGTATTTCAGTTTCAGTGGAAATAAAACGTTTTTCTTTCTTTTCTTTCTTGGATATGCGACATTTTTTATTCAGACACATAAAAAAAACGATTTTATCAAGTCCATAAAAGATCTTTATTGTGACCTAGGATTTCCCTTTATAAAGAAAGATTAGCAAATGTTTCCTCCAATTAGGAAAATGAACATCAGAGGGTGCCGAGTCGAACACCTGTTTGAGGTGAGTGAAGACTTCCTACGTTCGAATAATTAAGTAAGACGTAATAACAAGTGGTGAGGTATAATTATTTTGACAAAAGTTAACTGTCTTATTCAGTTCAGTTTTTAGATAAGACACATCCTGCACTTGGTGTATCTTTAATTAGCGCCCTCATTCAGGTCAGAGTAAAATCTTGAGCAAGAGCAGGGCGGTCTTTGAACCGAGTGTTGCCACGAGGAGCGTCAGAGGGAAAGCCGCCAAGCAGTCTGCGAGGATGTGTTTGTTGACCGACCTCACTAACAGCGACTTGAAGGATGAGCACCGAGCACCAACAGTTGCTGCTCATGAGTCTAAAATGGTTCTAGAGCATCTTGATAGAAGAGCCTCTTCCTCGCATGTATCACTTAGCATGCCGCTCCTCTGAGTGGCTGATTAAGTTACCTTTGTTTACAGGCGGTTGAGAAAGAGAAAGTTTGCACAGCTGAAGCCAATAAAGCTGATTCATTATACAGCCTCATAAATCGCAGCACAATCTCGCATTAAATTCAATGAAAGCAAGTCGATTCATATTTAGATGATCTCGTTTTATTCAATTAGGCGGTCATTGACTTTCGATATCGGCCAAGGTTCCAAATCCGGCTTCACTTCTCATAACTTCGATTTTTGATGCTCTCATCTGCATGCTGCAAGAACAAGTTCATCTGTTCTGTTGAAGGATTCAAAATTATTGACGTTCATTCTCATGAGTGTAGTTACAAAGATATTGAAATGACAGAGCTAGCTCTGAGAATGATTATGTTTACAGAGAGCTTAAAAAAAACCTGTTCACACTCTGAACTATTCAATAAAAAATTCCTCTCCCCGCGAACAGAGTTGGACTTACTATACCATAAAAATATTCATAAAATAAAGTTTAATTTTTTAGAAATGAACGGTTAAATCTAGCATGACAAATATATATACTTCTAGGTGGCAATAAATGTTCTAAAGATCAAATTAATAAAAGGTCAAATTGATTAAATTAAAATATCACATTAAAATTAAAATTAGATTAAACTAGTGGCTCTCAGTATGGATGGATTTCTAGGTTCGATTAACAACTAATTGCATCCTTCCCACCAAGAGCGCCCTGTTGAATTTCTGCGTTCTTCAAGTAAATGTACACTCACTTTGATTTGGCATAAAAAACGTACTTCTTACGTACACGACTGATTGTCTGATCAAATTTAATGTAATGTTTTCTCAACAGGTAGTAAAATCGTCAGCACTAAATGACAAACGCACATTTGGGCCTTGAAAAGAGGGGAAAAAGTATTTAAATGGTGTTGGAAGTTTGAGATGTTTGAGGATGAGGAACTTTATTTGAGCACACAAAGTAGAAGTGGGGACGGATCGTTCAAGCAAGCACTCAAACAAACAAAAAACAAGCAAGCACTCAAACAAACAAATAAACAAGCAAACAAACAAGCGGCATGATCACTCAAGCAAAAACTGTCGATTATCATCTATGAGGACGGTCCTTTTAGTAGCTTCACGAAATTTGCAGTTGCCACGTGAGTTTGCTTCTCGCGGTGAGGCTGCATCAACAAACAGGATACAGGGAAGAAAAACACGATGATGTGGCCAAGTCAGTTGCAGAAACTCTGTTCATGGCCTAGTGTCAATAACCAAACTAAGGATTTTGACAAGTTGCTCTTGAAATCTGGGGGCGTTTAAAAGAGTGTGATAAAATATTCGGTGAGGTTTGTACGGGGCTTCATAAACAAACGCCCACAATACTTCCTGCACGAGCAAACGAATTCATATTACAGCATTTATTTTCACTAGATAATTATTATCAACACACTACCCTGTTTTACACACTTAATCTCCTTGGAACGTTAGTTTTTCATAGAACTGAAGAACGTTTTTTTGAACATTCTTTAATCTC
Source organism: Platorchestia sp. MABIK (assembly GCA_014220935.1). Lineage (NCBI taxonomy): Eukaryota > Metazoa > Arthropoda > Malacostraca > Amphipoda > Talitridae > Platorchestia > Platorchestia sp. MABIK. The sequence goes on from JACJUY010002205.1 coordinate 97,643, forward strand.
TACGGGTCGCCTACAAGTTCCAAACAATTAAATTTGAAATTTTTATCCCTAGTAACGAACCAAATTATTGGCTTGGTTTGTGTACGTAGTGATCGAATCTGCTATACCTAATATGTTCAAGAAAAGAGTGAGATGTAAAAGATAGGGTGCAAATTTTCGATCTTTTTCGTGTTAAAGGTTTTCTCTCATCAAAATACATGCGCTCCGAAAAATTCAAATAACCGTAAGAGATGAAATTCAGTTACAAATCAACCTTGAATTTTCCGCGTCGAACCGTGAACTGTAGCTACATGACATCTCTCCTTTCGAATCTACATAGAAAAAATCGAAAAATATGTCAGGTAGGAGCAAGCTGATTAATACAGTTGGAGCAAAAGCTATGATTGGCATTCCATCCATGTTATTTTCTCCGTGTATTATCGCGTATTATTCGTCATACAATTTCTTGTTGTGAGCCGTTTTCTCAAAGCTCTTATTTTAGCTTTCTCTTTTAAAACAATTTAATTGGAGTTGATTATTGAGACATTGTATATAATATCAGTTTTAAATGGGAAGTGTTAACTTTGACTCTTGAAGCTACGCACTTTTGACGGCGTATAAAAGCTCACAGAAAATACCGGGAACGACAACAAAAATGTTTCACTGATACTTTTTTTGGGGGCCATTGTCAATGCTGTTCTATAATTGTGTGTACCGTCATGTAGAGCGTGGTGTTGAGTAGAGATGGTCGAGTACGACCGAGTAAGTTATAATGGACGTATAACGCCCGGTTTTTGTAATTTTGGCAAGCACTTACATCAGGACTCAAGTGTTGACTGCCGATTTTTTTATTACTTAAGTATTTATGATACTTTTTCATCCGTACGCTTTCAGTCTTTTTTTCGATGTCATGCATCATTAAAATATAAATATAACTTCAAACCTCGACCCAGTTTGAAAAGCATAAAACGAATGAAAGATAACAACTTCAAAAAAATTGCAAATTGCAAAAATTGCCCTTACTCTCAGGGTGAGAGTGATAAATTTGAAAAAACTGTTCAAAGTCCTAACGATTATTTTTCATTCAAGACTCTTTTTAAGAACACGATAAAGTTGACTCCATCTTGTTCAAACTTTTACTAAGCATTAATATAAATTGAGAGTACCTTAGTTACGAATAAACGCAAAAATAACACGATTCCTTTGTTTCTATTTTTTACAATGAAGAATGTCTTCTCACACGTCAGTAAATTCTGTTAATTTTGTTTTCTATATAAGATCACTCAATTCATTGCCAACAATTCTTACGCTCAAAAAGTATTTATCGCGCATGATAAATTTCCGATTCAACCCCGGGGGTTTTGTTCATATCAGGCAAAGTGCGATTCACGATAGATTATCCTATTTTCCGACCATATAAACACAACCATCGATAGTGAAATTCTAAGTCAATATTCTGGAAAACCAAATTAAACTTAAAATGCGTCATTAATTTCCAAACTTTACGCCAGAGATATATTTTTCAAGAATCTTTATCTTCGTGCGACGGGAGAGAATAAAAACTTCCGGCAGATTCATTTTAAAAGATTCCTCTCTTATGCATTTTTCAACACTGGCAAGCCTCATTAATTCCGCCTCATTAATTCAGGGGCGTCAGAGCTTCATTGCATATTTAGCTATCCATCACGGACGCAAGAAGGCGACGATGTCGTCGGCAGTTCACTTTTTTTACACCCCGAATGGCGGGGAGCAATGGCGGAGTGAGCAGTTCTTATCATGCTATTTCTAATTACGCCTTATATCATTTGCAAGACTATCTCATTATTATCTCGTGGGTAGTTTCTACTTTTTTTGAAATAGGATACATTCTTCAAACATGAGTTGTCTCTCGCAGATATTTGTAAAGTTTTTTGAAGTATAGAATACATTCTTCAGTCATGAGCTGCTTGGAGGAGTGTTTAAACACAATAAAAGAGCATCTGAACAATTAGACTATCAAATTACAGCAAAGCCTATCTGAGCGGTCTGTGACGTATGTATTCCGTGTGCTGGGTAGTTGATGATTGAGGAGCCCTGTTTCATTTATTGAATTCTTTGTAAATAAGCATATTTTTATTGTCAGGTAAGAAATAATATTTTACATAACATTAAAATAATACAGTATGAAAAAAAATCGTAAAAAATGAGTAACTTACAGTGTTTTAAATTCTTTTTGACAATTTTACCTGTTTAATTTCACAAATCGTTAACTTGGCATTACCGTTTCATTTTTTGAGTTTATTGTCTGACTTTTTTCCAATTTTAAAATAAGTTATAATTTCAAGTTTATTCTTACACAACTTCCCCATAGACTTCTTCAAATTAATATTTTCACAATTAGATGCCATTGCTTTCGGTTTCATTGAATCACAAAAATGATGTTCTAGCAAATAAAAACAAGGATAAACAACCAATTTACAAAATAGTGAGTAACATCGCTACATTGTACAATAATGTATTTTTAAAATACCAAACATTCTTTGTAAAACGTTGTCTACAAATTTTTTAGTCCATAATTTTGGGCGCTTTAATCAACGAATTTTAGCATCACGCACGTCATCAGAGTTTTTATGGTACACTGGGAATACGTTTTCATGATTTTCTCTCAATCATAGATTCGATAGTTAACATAGGCATTATACCTATGAATGTTTATCAAGTATGGACTCAATGCTAAGATATTTCAAAAACCAACGAGATCTTCTGTATCTTCATTGGGAAGGAATTTTTAACTTTATTTTTCCCTCACTGTTCATTGGGCTGAAATAATCTTGCTACTTCCATTCTAACATCTTTTTCTTTTTAACAACAAGCACCAAAAATGAGTCCCAAATTTAACGTTTTGTGATTTTAATTTTAGCACCAGCTCCTCAGTATTTTGTCAATAAATCATCATATGCTTCCTAATGCGTAAAGAAATTTCCCTATGCGTAATATATGCATAGTAATATAATATGCATAATAATATATGCCTAATTCAGGCCTACACGTTTTAAAAGTTTAATGTGTCACAACAAAGTCGGAAACAGAAACGTGTCATCCGCAATCCCGACTGCCAACATCAGAGAGAATTTTCCGTGCACGAGCTTATCACTCGGCAGCATTGGTGCCAGAGCAGTGTTGCCAGATGTTCAGAAATTTCTTTAGATAATCCTTTGCATTCAATCCTGATGATTTAACCCCCCTTTTAATCTCCCAGTGATACCACAATATTATGAATCCTCTGATTTGCATACTAGTTCATACTTGTATACGTAGAAACTACCAACTTAGTAGAAAAAGACAAAATTTTTCATAGAGTAACTCTATAATTTCTTTCCGCACAGAAAGTTGGCTTGTGAGTCTGGAGAATCTGTATCGTCATCATCAGGTACAGTTTCCGAGTTTGTCTGCAGCGCGGGTGCGTTAGTTGCACTCAGGTCATGGTGACGTTAGGAAGGGAAGCATGCAATAAGTGAGCTACCGAGGGTCGGTAAGAGGACTGTAGTACAGATGAAGTGTAAAATGTTCAACACAAAGGTGATACTAACACCGACGACGAGCTTCTTCTGTGAGTTTAAATCTTCTAAAACCTTATCGGAATTACTTCCTTAGGTGTTTTCAGCTAATGAATTTCCACCATTTCAGGGCACTTATAATAAATGCGGTATATTCGAATCCAATAACCTTTCACGTATCAACCCAGCCAAAAAATTGTAATTTTTTACTTCTTTCTGCAGAGTGTAACTTGCATCAACGACGTTCGCGTTTATTTGGGCGACGTTCTTTACTAAACAGGTTTCCATATTTTGCTTCCAATCTTTGAGCGTTCTTACAGGAACTTGATAACTCACCTTTTGCCTATCTGCAAACAAGAGCCAAGCATTGGACAACATAAGTTTGTTCCTGAACGTACGGTACGTCGGCTCAAATGTTAAGGTTACGCTCTACAGACCGTTACTCTCATTCCAAGACTGGAGAGTTTGTTTGTTCAGTGACATTGACATAAATCCATTTTACCTACGGCAACAAGCAAAGCTATTCCATTAATACGGCTGTAGTCTGATAACTTTGCAGCTGCAGCTGCAATCAAATCTGGTACGGAGTACGAGGCAGGTATGAATGTCTTTAATTGATCACGAAAAACGAAGTGTATGTGCATTTAAGTCATTTAAACATTGCAAAATTGCGGTTTTATATTATCTGAGTGGCTGAATTAACGCCTCGAACCATCGGGTCGGGAATGAGAGCGCAGCTCCGTGCTGGTGAAAGCTGAAATAACGCGTGCCTTCGAGCGTAAATTCTCTAACTTGAAAACCTTTTTTCGCCTCATCTGTCGCAGAACGTCCACAGCCCTGCTTGCTTGCGTACGATTTGCATTTGACTTGCTTACGCCTTGCGTATGGCTTGCGTTTGCCTTGCGTATGACTTGCTTACGCCTTGCGTATGCCTTGTTTATGACTTGCTTATGACTTGCTCATGACTTGCTTATGACTTGCTTATGACTTGCGTATGGCTTGTTTATACCTTCCGTATGTCATGCCTGTGACTTGCTTATGCCTTGCGTATGACTTGCTTGCGTACGAATCACAGGATAAGTAAGTTTGCTGAATGGATCCTTCCGTCACTTGGACTCTGACTGAGGCTGTCATATCAATATTGTTTTAGGGGATTTTCTTCCAATATAATATTTTAGAGCTCAATGAATATCAAGAATGACTCACATCGACAAAACTAGGCTGCAATCGACTTGCTACATAAAAAAGTTACGTCATGTGCGACCAGTACGTCAGATACACTGACATTCGTTGTACGGTCTGATGTTCGACACCATCGCCGCTGTTCTGAATTGGCTGGTGGTTATTTCGAACACCCATTATAACTCTTTTTACTCTATTGAAAATTGTACCTGCAGTTCAATTTTGTGACATGATATGGACTGTTAAACATCGAGTACTTATTTGGGGCGCTCTGTTGTGATGCACAATGGGTATATATGTACATGCACTCACGACGGCTTTCATTAATATGGATATGTGATATCAGACATTCCTTATGAAGCATTGAAATTTCTCCTACGTGATTTCTGCTGCGCCACTCTTTATCAGGAACCAAACTTTTGTAGCGTAAGGGCTTTTCTCAATGTTAACATATTTCAAATGATGGTAAATGCTCTTCACGTGTTTATCGGCATCCTTTTTGAAATTTTATTGGAGCAAACTGCCAGTTAGACGCTCAGGATTAGAAGAAAATTGGTTTGAAATGTTTATGAATAAAAAGGGTTTGTAAATTCGATCAGATGCGAATAACAGAAGAATACACTCGAATGCCGTTTTTTTATCATAGGTAACAATTATTCAATTGATTTCATTTCACCAATTGGTCGAAGTAACTACTTGATCTATCAAAGTGTGCTAACTACGCACATTGCAGCGCTTTTACGCCAATTGAAGCCCTGGTTTGTATGGCTCTCAAGCCAGCTAAGATCATCCAAGCGTATCGGGTTATATAAATCACGCACCTAGAAGGGCATTCATGTGCCGTAGCCATAAGTCAAAATATCTGTTGCAGCAATAAGTCTGAACTCTGTACAAATTGACGTGCTAGCCCCTGGGTGGTGTTTAATTCGATGAATAATGTTTAAAAAATCTCATTGTTTTGACTGTTTTGTGATTCTCATTTGCTTAAAATATCTCTCTCGCTTGCCTCTGAATACTCTGGAGGTCGAATATTTGCTCAGTTAAACGCAAATAGCTGGAGAAATAATTCAATTTGTAAGCATACTCCGCAGGAATAAAAATTTTGAGGAACAATAATGGCAGTCTGGAACCCTCGCGTGAAGAGAGTACGCGGTTATGACTTGCGTCGCATACATGCAACGTAGATCATCACAACGAGCGGTTGTGATGAAGTACGAGTGCTAGCAAGTGCTCGGGACACGGTAATTATCAAGTGCTGCAATATATTGCTGTCAACTGATCTTCATATTTATTTCCTGAGTACCCTCAAACAAATCGATCTTACATGGAACACGTTCATGTTTAGATAACATTAAAGTTGTGCAAAGCTTTGGTCTTCTGATCTGTATTAAGGAGGTCAACCCAAGATTTCAATTTTTTTCATCCGATTCGTTTGAAATTTGGCCACTATATGTATTTGTTGAAAGTAAACTTTTTTTCCTCGCGTAACTTTCTCGATTTAGGCCTTATTTTTTTTTTTAATTTGAAAAATTTGTTTTTTGGTACATTTTTATGGATATTTCAAAAAAAGACTAGAAATTGAGTTTTTATGCTAGAACAAAACCAAACACAGTTTTAGAATCCTTGAAGCATTTCCAACAAGAGTACGGTAGAAAATTTTACCTTTGTAACTTTTCGTCCATTTTATATGCGATTTTTTTATCACGACGCAAATATACACTAATTTTGGGTTTTGTGATTGATAAAAAACATCTTTTTGTACAATTTGGAAGTTTGCTACCGTACTTCTGTTAGAAATGTTCCAAGGATTCTAAAACTGTCTTTGTTTTTGTTCTAGCATAAAAACTCAATGGCAAGTCCTCTTTTGAATGTTGAAAATTAGATGTTGTGAGTATATGCCATAAACAAAATTTTTTGTTGAAGTGTAATATAATGGACAATTTATGTAATTGAATGCCGTTTTCATTTTTATTTCGATAATCTCCATGCATAACTTCATATTGACCCTGTGAATTGTAATTAAAAAAAATAAAAAAATGAAAATATATAATTAATTTTTTTATAAAAATTGTGAGCTTTTAAATTTGTTGTCTGATTCTTATGAAATTTGACCATTGAATGTAATTTTTTAAAATAAACATAATTTCTTCCATTCATTGGTTCGATTCAGGCCTTAGTTTTCTCAAAAAAATGGAGAAATAGGTTTTTTAGTTCATTTTTATTGATATTTCAAATGAATAGAACTCATTGAGTTTTTATGCTTGAACAAAACCAAAGACAGTTTTAAAATCCTTGAAGCATTGTAAACAAAGTTATAGTTTCAGATTTTTCATTTCCCGTTTTGTTTTCTTTTAACATGTGGTCAAAATGGGGTCGAAAATTCTGGAATTTTGGTCCCCTTCCCCCCCCCCCCCCTGGGGGGGGGGGAAGGGGACCAAATATATGAACAAAACAAAAAAAGTTCACCGGACCGACAGAGGCCTGGGTTGTCCACGCTGAGTGTAACTTGGAATGCAATTTCGTGACAGTGCATCGGTTTTCTTATGTTCACGCTCTAGATAAACGAATTCTTCATATAAGATGAGTGGCTTCTATCTTTAGAAACATTACGACCTTAAAATCATAGCACAATCGAATTCTAGTGACAGCTGTTGGGTTCAAAGAAGGCAACAAGTTTATTGTATTATTATATCAGTAAAATCGACTTCTTTATCAGCGTTCGTGAACTTTTAAATTTGTCTCACTCTAATTGCTTGACTCTCATGACTCTTGACTCTCAGTGTGAACTTGACTCTCAGCGAGTTCAATTTTTAAATCGATGATTGTCACTCTGAAATTTGAGATCATTAACTCATTTTTCATTCTAATCCGGCATTTTTATTTTAATTTGGGATTCATACTTTATGGCTAGAAAATATCGATTTCATTTTATTTTAATCATGAAGACATGACTCAGAATATTCAGTTTTCTAATGTTGTATTTCTGACTTTTCGTTGCAAGCCTCACTTGTTTCACTTGTTTCTGTTGGTAAAAATTTACTAATTCCTTTATCTTTCTATCGAACTCTGCAACTTTTTGCTTTTTATTCTCAATTTTCTAACAATCAAACACACTTACTTTGTTTAACTCAACTTTTGCTATGGTTAATTTTCGTTTTAATTTTAACCTTGCATTACATTTTTATTATGTAGGATTTTCACGTTGGTGATTTTCAAATTAGAATGGTGCCGGCTATAACAAACACAATTGTTCAAGTGCTGGTACGTTAATCTGATGCTTTCTTATACGAATACTTCCGATGCTTACAGTCGTGCAGATGTGTCACGCATGACGTGCAATGTTTCTTGACGTCGCTCGTTACGAAATGTTATTGCGCAAGTGGTGCATCGCGGTATGTCGGCACTACTGACCGTGTACTTTGCGTTAATGTTGCGGAGTAAGCTGATCCTAGTCAGTGTGTCATTTTCTGGGGTTGTCTCTGAATTTCATTGCAAAGCTTCATTGTATGAGGGATTCGGATGAGAGTTATTGCAGGATATAAATTAGATATTTTACGCTGGTCGATTTATGCATTGCGTAGTCCGTGTAATACAAATTGAAATAAAAAATGTGAGCGCTTATCTTACAGGAATGTAATGGACTGTATCATTCTGTGTTTTTCCTATTTATTTTCATCAACGAGGTATGATGGACGATTCTTTGAGTTGCGGGAGATAACCAAGCCAGGGTATTTTATTTCCTTCTCTCCTATTTTTTGCTGTTCTGCTACTTCTTGGTTTACTCTTTTTATTAAACTCTATATTTTGCAACATATTGGTTTATACTCTTTAAATCAAAGCCGCTTGAGTCGTTTTAGAAAATTCTCAAGCACTGTTAACATCAATTTGCTCCAAGAACAGATGTTCTCGACGCATCATTTTCACACCTCGGTTTATGATTCATTGTAGTAATTTAGATGATTTCAACGATATACAGATAACATCATTTTAGCTTGCCCATTTTCACACCTCGGTTTAATGATTCATTATAGTAATTTGGATGATTTCAACGATATACAGATAACATCATTTTAGCTTGCCCATTTTCACACCTCGGTTTAATGATTCATTATAATAATTTAGATGATTTCAACGATGTACAGATAACATCATTTTAGCTTGAAGTGAATCATTCTAGCTTGAAAAAACCTTCCCTGTGGGCTTATTGTCAAATGAAAAATGTTCTACGCTGAAAGGTTATCATGCGTCAGAATCGCCATGTGACACAGGTGTGCACGTGGTAAATAGAAATTGAACCTTCTTTTATAAAAATCGAACGCAGCTTTTTTGCGGCAGTTAAGTGTTTTTACCGGTCACACTTTTGTGAATCATGAAAATGCTGGTGAAGATATATACATGCACATCATTTTGCGGACATGTTACTCTTATAGCTTACGTATGGTTTTACATTTGTTAAGTATAATTAGTCTAGTTTTACGTTTGTTAAGTATAAATAGTCTAGTTTTACATTTATAAGTATAAATAGATGGACGTCTTACGAACGAGCATGAAGTGTTCCTTATAACCGCATATTACGTCTTGTACATTTCATCTTGATATATTTCGTTGGTAAAATGAATCTTAGACCCCATGCAAAAGATAAACTTTATCCCACGACGGCAGAAAAGCGGAATTCCACAGCGCCGATAAATTTTCTCGGGCGACCGCAGAAAGCATTAATTATGTAATGCGATCTCGGTTGACTGCGCGACGGCCGTTCTGGCTCAATTCATGAGCCCCAGAGCGCAACTTACGGTCACCCGCAAATGTTTCACTCGAATCTTCTCTCACGCGAAATTTTTTTGCTTGTTCTCGTAGTTAACGGAACGCCACGCTGCATAAATATGCCTCTTGAAGTTCGAGGTTTATAGTTTTGTCTGCCAGAGAATGTTCAGCTGCAAGCGCTTTTTTAATTAGAACCTATAGGGCGTTTCACATTTAGTTGAAAGACTTCGATGAAGAACTAATGGGAACGTTCTTGTTGAAAGGGAAAAATTTCTGTCTAGAAAAAGAATTTCATTTGCTTTTGAATTTAATGCATGTGAGGAAACTTACGAGAGTACATCTGCATGGTTGGTAGTTTACGGTCTCTTTTACGAGTTTTCTTTGGCTGGTGAGAGAAACACGATGTGTTAATAATAGACTAGTCCACCTGCGACTCGTTAGACTAGCCTGCTCTTGTTTTGGGCGAACTACTTTTCGTAAAATGAGTATTTGTAACAGATCGTGTTTACAATTCTGCTTGTGGAAATTTAAAATGTCACTAGAAGCTATCACCTAAAACATGGTTTTGACCTTTGCACTACGTTATTACTGAGAGCAGAGCGCGGACAGTAGCAACCAAGTAAACAAGTAAATAGCCGAACATGACTACCATCCTGGTTTGAGCGTGTCACCTATGGTATTATAGGTCGTCTGTGACACGTTAGGTCAGGTAATTTATGAATTACTTGGTGCATAGAACGTGGTTGATAATCATACTGCTTACGAGGATGAAATAATTCAGAATTAATTTCAAATTTTTCTTAAAAAAACGTGAAGATACGGAAACAATTGGAAATATTCTCCGTAAAATTATTTTTTGTGACAAATCTATCGACTAAAAAGTGTGTAAAAGTAATATGATAAATTGGATCAAGACAAAACGTATACGTGAAAAATCAAACAAATTAGCGAAACATTCATGTTATCTACAAAATGGAAAAGAGGATAAATTTTTCTCGATCTTCTGACTGAAAGAAGAGGGTTGAATTTTGCCCTATGTTATTCCTGAAAGCAGGACGTTTAATTGCGTTTGATATTATAACTGAAAGCAAGGAATTTATTACTGAATTGGGCCTTATGTTATTACTGACAGGAAATTATTGAATTTTTGCACATGTCATTATTGAAAGGAGAGGATTGAATTTTCCCCTATGTTAGTACTGAAAGAAGGGCGTTGAATTTTGCCCTATGTCATTATCACTGAGACTATTACTTGGACACAGACCACTTCAAGCTCCCACAAACACGCATTCGCTCATCCTATCGTTGGGCAATGAACGCAACGTTTCCTAGTAAAGATGCGTTTCCTGGCGTCGTTATTGACCAGCTAATTTGGCGAGGGAATCCCTGGTCAAAATTCAGAGGCTGTCGTTGGGCTCATATTTGGGTCGTTGGGTTGCAGAAGCTGCAGTTAGCTGAACAAGGCAGCTTTGCTTGCCCACCTGCTCAAGCTTTATAAGTTCGGCCTCCGAGGTGGTCTCTCGGAATGCACTTCAGCGTATTCGGATGTGCGAGTAACTGTAAGTTGGACGTAGATGTGCGTTCTGTTACAACCAAGCGGTGACCGTAGCTACAATAATCGTATTGTTTGCTGAACGGATCTAAGTTCTAAGTGGTTAGAATGTGTGTAGTTGAATAAAAATTCTCTCAAGGGGTAGATCTGCAGTTGCTATCCGCTGAGCCGGTTCTGCTGTACAAGGGGAACTTAGGCGTCAATAAACTTTGAACCCACCCACATGCCCGCTAGCTCAACAAAGTGGGAGCATTTGTGGTTTACGCTTCAAATGCACGAGACTTTAGACAAATTTTATAATTTGTGCACTGAAGAATTACCTTTCCTTCCACTTACATTAATTTTTCAGCTCTATGCTCGTGAGTGAGGGAGGAAAACCCTAACTCAGCGAGTAAGAAAAGTTTTCAATAAATTTTCTTTGTCTTCTCCGATTGCTAATCATCAGAGGATCTCTTTCTGGGGGATACTACTATTGTTTCTATAGAAATTAGCGCCCTTAGGGGAAAAATGTGTGGTCCCGAGCTGAAGAATAGGTAGAACTTCTTTTTTTGAAGTAGAATAGATTTTGGTTTTGCTGTGAACTATCGTATTCTGGTTCACTGCTCTTCTGTTTTCTAGCACCTACTACTTTCTTCTTCAGCTTTTCTCTTGTTTCATAACTTTCCTTTTTGTCTTTCTGTTTCTATGCGTTAAGGAAGTGGCAACACATCTTGTGCATAGATTCCACGTTCCTTCAACTCCACACTAAATGATATCCTCATCCTTCCTCTCTTTGAACAGCTTTTTTGCGTCTAGGGCGGCCGGAATTGATTTTCTAGTCACCAGTGGAGCTGCTCGCTTCCACAAACCTTCATCTCTAGGAGAAGATTAATAAATTCTTAATGAACGTTCTTGAGTTTTTTATACAATGATGTGCTACGTATTTAATCGATATTTTAGATTCCTCACTGGTTCCTCTTTTCACTGGTTCTGGACTGTTAGAAGGGGAATTATCATGAAACTGCGTTATACTTATTTAAATTTTTAAGAGCAGAAAATTTTTTTTAGTTGCTGGTTCGCTAGCTAAACTATTTTTGCAAAATTTTAAAATTATACTGAAACAAAAATCAACTGGAAAAATCAAAAATTAAATTGTAAGTTCAATTCAAAGTCTTAGAAAGTGTTTAAGTTAAAACTCCATGCGTAGTGACATCCATGAAAATATTTTAAATGTACGAAGCATACTTCTACGTAACTCCATGAAAATCAAAATAATTTATTCAAAGGCTAACTCGTTGGTCCCGATGGCAACAGAGGTGAAAGCTACTCGCCATTTAATCGACCTACGCACGGTAGAGAGTAGAGTGACATTGCGCAAGCATCGAACATGTTGAAGAGCAGAACTGTGTGGCAAGATCCTGGGTCTCTCAGTGCGTACGCGTCGACCTAGTGTCGAAAGAATCAATCTGATTCATCGCTTGTGTTGTTCAGTTAACGTGACCTCGTGTAACCTGAGGAAGGTTCGTCAGAGATTTAGAGATGACTCGGTAATTCTACAACCCAGCGATTCGAATTCCGTTGTTTCCGATTAGAGTGTTTCTACGACCGCGTGCTTCAAATGACAATTAACCATGGCTAAGGGATGATTCTTCTGTTTTGAAATTTGTTCCACATTCATTATGTTGGCTTATATCGCGGGTGAAACCATAGTGACGCATCTTTTCATCTCGCACGTCAAGTTCGTAATTCTGTTTAGTTCAGCGAAATAAACGTTTTACTTGGATTTCGGTGACCGGAAGTTGTCCCTTAATTTTATCAAAATAGAAGGCACTTCGCTTCATGAGGTCACGAAAGTGTCCTGCCCCAACAAATAATCCATTCTTAACCCCGCCCCCCCCAACAATTAGTTCAATCTTAACCCTAACCCAACAATTAGTCATATCTTAACGCCGCCCCAACAATTCGTCCTATCTTGACCCTGCCCCAACAATTAGCCCAACCTCAACCCTACCTCAACAATTCGTTACGCAGGGCGCATCTGCATGCAGCCAGTACTGCTCTCAGAGCTCTGCTAATTTGCTCATGAGGGGAACCCCAATTGTGGGCATTTTTGACTGTGTATCCCTGAGTCCATGCGTCGAAGATGGTAATGCCGCAGGATTCCATTCGGTGTGAGTGAATCTAGACATTTGGCTAATGCCACATCAAAAGACAACTGTCATTTCAGGTCTGGTGCTGGTGTGAGATGAGGTTTTGGAAAGATGATGCGCCGAGTGTGGACCACATTCGGAAGCCAGACTGTAGGTACTGTTCGCTCCATTATCGTTCTTTTGGAAAAAGAAACATCCAAGGAGACAGTTGAGAACGTTTCATTATCGCAATTGGGTTTAAAAATGGGTTTTAGACGTGGGTTTTAGAAATAGGTTTTAAATATGGATTTTAAAAATGGGCTTTCATCTTCAAAATGCAAGGGAAATAGGTGAGAGAAAAGCGAGCCCTACGAGGGGATAAGCTCCTCTTCAAACCTCTTATTCTTTGTTTGCAATAATCATCAGAGAGCTGCGCTCAGGTGAAAATGTCGCGTGTAGCGAACGGGGATCAAACCAGGGATCTTCCTCCTCCAAAATGCGATGCTTAAATCTCAGCTTTAGAGAGTTAATGAAAAATAAAATCGACTTTGTGGTACATGAAAGTGCTATACAATAACAAAACATTTATTTCGTGTTCACGCCTCCTTTCTTCAACTCTACGAAAAATATCGAATGTTGCAACAATTAGAAGTTATATGATGATATTATGTTAGTTCCCTTCGAAAAATGGCTTTGAATTCGCTCACAAAAACTGAGTTTTCTTCCACCTCCGTTCATAAATTATGCTTCATTTATTGGTATTCTTGATTAAAAATTTTGTTCCTTACGAAAAAAGAGTCTGCGTAGCTCATGCTCAGGCTATAGAATGTGAAGTAAAATAATGTTTTCGTTGATTTTCATTCAGGATTTCAGGGGAAACGGAAATGTCGGCATTCTCCTTAGCACAGCTTTGCTTCGTACGTTCGGGTCATCCAAGTGTTTTACCTCAGGCGAGTCATCCTGAGCTGATTCCTAGAAACAATCGAAAGCGGAGGCTTTTGTGGTAGCAACATAGCTACCTAAAGCAGCACACTGCAGGGAATTTGTTGCCTATTCCCTAGCTCTTCTTGCTACCTTAAAAACTGTTTTCTCAAGGATCACGCGCCTACAGTACTGTGTATAAATTTGATCCCCGTATTTTTCTCTGTTTTTGTTGATGACTGATTTCTCGATCCTTCAACCCGGGTAACTATGTATGTATCTTTTTACGCCCACGAACAAGAAATTCCAGGCTTGTGCTCAAGCTTTCATGTTTGGTAAGAAATCCAATTTCTAGAAGATAAATTGTGCTGTTTTTCCCAGTCAAGCTAACAATGTTAGAGGTTGCCTAAATTATCATTCCTCAATTATCCCCCTTTGATTTCAACGTAGTTTGAAATGAAATATAGTAATGAAGCATGTGTTATCTTAATTTCTATTGTATGCAAGCGAAACTTCTCGCAAGCTTATCGTCGATGCTTGCTGACTGTACCCTGAATAGAAATATTCGTCTTTATGTTGTGACACTTTCGAAAGCAATTGACTGGGGAAAATCGTTGCGCGCTTCTTCCACAACGAGGATAAAAGGTGGGGAGGCGAAGGGTAATGCTGACTGCGCTCTAATTGTGTCTAGCTGGCTTGAGAGTGTGACCAGGAAGAATTAATGTGAGCTTTATGGTAATTTAAAAGTGACTGGCAAACCCACTGGTCTCGCTGTTGGCGATTGGTTCGCATACATAAGGATTTTGGCTTAGAAAACTGGGTTTTATGATTGACATCCACACTGCAAAATCTGGTGTCATGCATGCAAGCGCATCAGTGTAATGGCGTTTTGTTTTTCAGTACATGTAACTATTTGGTGATCGGGAAAAAGGAATGAAAGTTTCACTCATTTAGGTCAACTTTCTCATCTTCATCAATTCGTATTAGCGCTACGTAAGGCTATATTGTTTTGATAAGGATTTGATGTTTTTTTGCGGCACATAATGCGTGATACTCAACATTCAATTGCATATACAGTATTAGTTTTGAAAGCCCGGTCAATTCATTTCCATTCGTATTTCATTTTATAATTTTGTCCGTATTACTTTTGAAACTTCTGAAGAACAGAGTGTAATTTCGACCTTATTCTTTCAGTTGGAGTCTTGACGGTCATTCCGCACCCGCAAACGCTGAATATGCAGCTAGCTTTCAACTGAATCCTCAAACGTTTTCAAACGAATCCTCAAATTCCTCAAACGTTTCCAGTTTATTCTGTATTTTTGCGTTTGAGTTTTTATCGTTTAACGTGGCACTAAATAATGTATTCACGCTTCATATTCATGTACGTGGTTGACTTATTTTTTCGTTTGTTCGGTGTGTTCTCAAAGTTCATATATCATTGTCCTCAATTTCACAATATTTCCACGAAAAGGGTTCCGTTCAAACTGGCTAGAAAACACCGAAAAATGCGAAGTCTAGGACCCTCATTGTTTCACTACAGTCAAGAGTTTCCTTGAGGTCTCCGAATTGTTTCCTGGTGCAGAGAGTGTTTGAAACGCTCCAAGTGAGAGCAGTCGCTCGGCCACTGCTGCTGCGAGCCATTTCTGGGAAAGGCAATGAATCTCTGGGCTACTTCTTCAAGTCTGTTTGATGCCCACGTTGTGTTGAACCACGAATCCCGCGAACCCTTCTCACTGGAAGTACAAATTGTGTTGTAGCAGAACAAAAATTGTATCGTGCTGTTGCAGAATTTAATTTTCGTTCAGCATCCACAATTGGCATTTAGTATTTTGAGCCAGTCTGTGTCATCGCTGTGTAGCGAAACATTAATCTCATCTTGCTAGGTAATATAATTTTATTTCGTTTCGCTAGGCAATATATTT
>JACJUY010002206.1:12911-23880 GCA_014220935.1 Platorchestia sp. MABIK
ATTGTTGAAGCTGAAGACGTCATTGTAAGACGTGATATTGTCCACCCATCATCTACAGCACCACACATGCTACCTGTCTCGGTCGTACACAATTGTGTCGCTTCTGCGCTGCCTGCGACCGTTGCGCAAGTGCCCAAGTTACCGGCGCTGCTGCTTGCTGCTGTTGCGTGTATTGTTATTCAGTACTGCGTGTTATTCAGTACTGCGTGTCATTCAGTACTGCGTTTCATTCAGACTTGTGTTGCTTACGAGTACCTTTTGTTATTCAACTACAGACAAGGAATGCAATTTGAGTTGTACGCGATTAACGCCAGTCTCAATTTAGCCATTTCATCCTCCTATTCTACTTTCCCTGAATACTTTTTTTCTTGCAATTGCTCTGCACTAAACCAAAGTTATTAAGTTGGCACAAGTGATTGTGTCCCTTCACTTTGATTCAAATTTTAGTTCGATTTTTGACGATCCAGTAGCAACAGCAGCGGCAGCATCGGTGTTGGAAAGATCACCCGAGAATGATGCCGTGGCTTAGCCCATAGTTTTGGTCGAGTTGTCGGGTATGTTTGTTTGCCTATCAGTGGGTGATGTTGTGTGTTTCTCTACACTGGAGTCTAATATTTTGTGCCATAACAGTTTTCAGAGATCAGTGCTGCAGGAACAGCTTCACACCACTCCCTTCTCTGCTACTTGTGCTTCAGAAGAAATATTAAAATATCCTGAAAGAAATCTGTTCGTTTGCGAACCGTCGGACTGTGTTTTTTTGATTTGTTTAGTTCTGTAGTGCGCTGTTTTCAGTATATCAAAATTCGTTTCAAATTCTACATTTCTTTGTCAATCTAGAGCTTGTTAGATCCGTCCTCAGTTTCTGCACTCGCCTGCATTCGTGGGTGTAGTACGCTGATTGGCGCAGTTAACAAGTTCTTCGTTGCCGTGAAGCCTTCCCCCTCAGAGATGCATCCCCTTGCTCCTTGACGGGTTTACAAAGATACAGGCTGAACTGATGGAACACGAAGTGCTCTTCTATGGTATTCGTGAGAAAATTGGTTAATAGCACGTGGCTGTGATTGCTAAGCAGGGAGGGCTGGTGTGATGCTGATGCGGCGCAGCAGCTGCTGCTGCACACGCGGAGACCGTGTGTGTTCGAGGCGCTCTCAGCGATGCCGCACTCTTGGGCCAACGTTTTTGTTCGCCAGTGGGAAGATGAGGCTGCTGTAAAGGAGGGGGGCTCTCTGCGCGCCTAGGAAGCCCCTCTCTCTGTCTCATCATCGCGGTTTGTGTCAGGATTATGTTCGGCGTTTTTTCAATTCGAATGGCCTCTATTCCTGCTGGCTAGCAAACTTTGGCGTAATTTCTCATGTAGCCTCTCGCTGAGGATGGGTAAATTACCCCAAAGAACCCATGGTGCTTTTGAATTTGACTGCCGTTTCAAGCCTGGCATGCCATGAGACGATTCAACTAATCGTTACCAATCGCTTTAGCATAACTTAAAATTGTGTGGCCCACGTTTGTCGTCTGTGCCTCAGCGACGCCTTCGCTGATGCTGCGACCCGACGACGTGCCTCTTTAATGATCCTTATCGTGATGCTTCATGGCACGCTTGGCTTGTGCGTTACATTCTTTTACTTGCAGCTCATAAAATGCCGAGCCAACTCACGCACTGATAGGCAAAGTCCATGCCTCGATATACTTTCTTGAGTCATTTGTTAAATATGAGAGAGCTTTCCTCTGTGGCATCATTGTCGTATGTCGATCGATTGTTGTCACTTGAAGCTGTAGCCAGTTCTGAGTCTGTTGCTGAGGTCGTTCCATTTTGTACGAGTAGATACCAGCAAAAGCTGTTCTTTAATTGCGCAGTGGTTGTCCGGTGTATGCTCGACGTGTGTGATTCAAACTAAGAGATGTGGAGAATCTAACTCGCCCTGCATGTGGTTCATAACACGCCTAGCTGGCTAGCTATGTTCCACCTAAGACGAAATGTTTGATTTCTACTTCTGCTAGCTTGATATCCTCTCTGCTTCGATGTCAACAACAGATCAATTCTTGTTTGATGTAAAGCTTTGAGTGTTACAACGTCGGCTATGCTGGTCTGACTTGTCTTTGGTCTACGGGGCGCAGGTCAAAGTTTGTCCTTAAATTTTTCTATAATATTGTAGCGGACACCACCTCTCGCTCTCGTGAAATTACCTTGGGGAGCATTGAAGTGAATTTTGTCAATCTTGGAAAACTATTATGGCTTGAAGAAATGACGGTCAAGATCTCCTGATAGCGCCTGATAAATTTTATGAATCATTTCTTATATTTTCTTTGAAACTAGTTGAATTTTTCAAGGCATAATGGTGTTCTGAGCAAATGTTTCAAACTTTTGTTCTACATCTGATATTACTAAGGAAGCTATCTTTGTAATAAATTTTTGTTTTGTTTCAGCTGTTGATTTGTCTTACCTTGTCCATTTCTATTATATATATTGATAATATGATAAAAATATTATTGGATCTAGCTAATAATGGCTGATGATGTTTTTACTCTCTTCCCCATCTTCTTGGTGATGTAAAGAATTAGAGGGTGTATGCAGGGCACAGCTTCACGAGGAGCCCTCCTTCTGCAGCCTCATCTGCTACTATAGGGTGCAGCTCAGCCTTCAGCGGTTTGTATCATGCCATTCTTACGCTCTCGCCCGCCACCTTCATCAGGATCTCACTCTAGTTCTTATTCTCTTGTTGTCGCTCTTCACTCAGTTTCGATACCGTCATCAGAGGTAATTTGCTATAAAGCCACTGTGGTCAGTTTTACTTTTCTGTCTATATCAAGTGTCACATGAAGTGAATAAAATTAAAGTTATTTTCTTAAAACCCTATCGGCTCCTCCGTGGTAATGATTTACTTCGTACTTGTAAATGTTAGGATAATTTTATCACAGTCTTCTCAGCATTGTTTTACCCTTAACTTTGACAAATTGTATAAGAAAGCTAAGTCACAACTCCTGATGATTGTTGGTGGCGATGTTGAAAAGTGGTAATCAAAGATGGTTACATAATGGTGCGTAATTATCGCTTTAAGATTTGTTAGTGCGGCGCTGCGCTTAAGTTGTTAGGGCCAATGCTTTAGCGGGCGCAATGAGGCGTAATTTTGGTGCCCTGACCTCAATTTTGTTCATGACGTTCACCTCCCACGTACTTTACGTTTCTCTTTCGTGACCGCAATCTTTTAGTGGTTGATTTGAGTGATCAATTGTCAATTCTATTCTGTACAGAAGGCAGAACCAGCTTTTGCTTCGCTCATTCCCTCGCTGGCTGCGCTGGCTGAGGTGTGCGCGAAGCCTGAGCGGGTTACCGCAAGGGGGGCGGAGTCTAGGATGACGGAGGCGGAGCACCGCGCGGATGCGGCGCGTAGGGCGAGCGCAGTGAGCTAGGCGATGCGTTTTTGGCGAGCGCTTAGGGCGACTACTCAATGTGCGAATTCTTTGTATACTAATGCTGTTTTTTTCTCTTTTCCTCTTCTCCTTGAATCTACTTCTATCCATTTCTTTTTTAAATTCTTCACATCTATTCGCCAAATCTTGGCGGCAATCTTTTCGCTTCTTTTTCTTCTTCTTCTTGAAACCTCCGCCGTATGGCGATCCCCGCACCACTACTTACCCCCAATAGGCTTGCTATTTGAAAGCAATCGAGACCAGGCCTGATTTCGCCGTCGCTTGGAGCAACTTGGGCTGCGTGTTCAACGCGCAGGGTGAAATTTGGCTTGCTATTCACCACTTCGAGAAGGCCGTTGCTCTTGATCCTAACTTCCTGGATGCCTACATCAACTTGGGCAATGTTCTCAAGGAGGCCCGAATTTTCGATCGGTGAGTACTGGTGTTACTTTTTACTATGCAAATGCTTCTTAATGGCTAATGTAGGAGAACGTTTCATTTTATTTGAGATTTGATTTTGTAGTTCTTCATGGAACCAAATAAGGTAAGTTTATATTTTATGTACTGCATCATTTAAAAATCATGTAATTCGAGGGTCGAGATTTGAAATGCTGCCACAGCATTCATAACTTTATTTTTTTAATTAGCACGAGTGCATGCTCACCTTTACAAATGTGTTCTAGCAGCTGAAAGATACCACTTAGTGTTAGCCTCTGAATTATTTAATTTTGTGATTCGAGAACACTACATTGCGATAGTCGTTTTACCTTGTGTAACATTGGTGCCACTTCCAATGAAATATGATCAATTATCCAACCAGCGAAAAATCAGTCGCTTCTAAAGGCGAAGGATTAAGTTGTAGGCTTGGTTATTTATTGGTGCCATTACCAAAGGTGACGGGTACAGTTATTGGAACAGCACCACGATGGCAATATTTGTGAAGTGAACATCCAGGTTGCTGAGATAAGTGGTGTTTGATCTAGTGGATGCATTCGAGCACTTCATGAACGATACCCAGCATATATTTTACTGTTCTACCTAATTGGATAAATGTGGATTTTCTGAATTCGTGGTCTTCTTAGGTAATCATGATCATCATTGCATAATTTCTGTGTGTATCTGATTATGGCGTGGTGTTTGTTTAGTACTTCGTAGTTTTTGACATTTTTGTCGAAATTTTTATTCTAGAATTCATATTTGCATTTATCGGAACACAAAGATGTTGTGAACTGGATTCGCATGAAAACTTGTTTGCCTCGTAAGTGTGCCTTTGAATTTAGCTTTCTGTCAGATTTAGTGGCGAGTGCCTTTGGTTGTCGATATGATCTCAATGTTTTGTGGTGCATTTACTCATGTATTCATGTTTATAAATGTAGGAAAAATTTCGACGCTGCAAGTATTTTCAGTTAGCTAAGTAACATTTATTCTATTTACACATTTCCTGCGAAGTAACCCACCAGTGGTCACTTAGGTGGTTTTCATAGTGCTGCTGACCCACCTGCAGTCACTAACTCATTTTTTATTAATACTTAATGAAACCTAAACAAAGGCCCGATCCAGTTAATGTTTGCTATTTTCAAAGTTGATTACCATAATTGACTTAAAATTCGAATTGAATATTGAACTTCAGTTTAACCCATCGCAGTTAACCTGTTAAGCACTGATAATGCAGAAGAAAAGTTTAGTTTGAATGCATTGTGGCGCAATTGAGATAACCTCTTAATTTGGTGGTGTTGCCATGGCTTTATTTGAGTTATTATTCTGTTTCTAGGTAGGGCTCGATCGATTGCTCCAAATTAGACGGAAGTGATGGATGTCCGTGCTTTTATATGTAATTACTTTTGTAGTCGACACCGTCCTAATGGGTTGATTTCCATCTGTAATGTACACTTCCTTCATTTTGTCAGTAAAATCAACTCACTGATACTTTATATGCAAGTGCAGTTAACACCATTCAGATGGTTTTCTATGTTTTTACGTATGCCATCACAGAATCTCTCGTTCATAAGTTTGTTTTCTTATTCGCGCACAGAAAATGAGATATGATGCATACAATCACCGTATGTATTGTATGCTAGAAAGCATTGGTGTACGAACAATGTCGGTGTTATTGATGCTATCCACATTGTTATACTATGAAGGGTTTGGATCCCGGATGATTTGGGGCTGAAATTTTTCGGTCCGGGAATTCCTTTTTTCTCATGAATTCCCGGGATTCTAAATAGTATAAATATTTCAAGATATGAATAAGAAAATAACTTGAAATCATGCTGTTTAGGATGATTAATCAATTAGAGGGCTCAAAATGAAACTTGAGTGTTTTAATATTATCGCAATTTAAATCACAACACAGTGTAGTCTTCCATATCTCGTAATATAGTTCAACTATTGCATCAGAATATATTTTGTGGTTTTGCACGTAATGAAGAATAGACTGCAATCGATACGATGGCAATGGGCGATGTTGTAGAGACTGAAGCCTTTGTGTGGCGATGCTATGATAAAGATACAACTGGAGAATGTGCGAAGTGGATAAAGTGCGGCATGAGTTTACTTTGCAAAGGCTGGTCTGCCAGTGGTTTGTTACGTCACCTAAATAGTGAATGCAACATAGTGAAGCCTGAAACTGTAGACCCACTTGCGTCAACTAGTAGCTTAAAAGATAGATTTCGTTTTGAAACAAAGCGCCCTCTTGCAGGGGAGAGTAGGAGTGAAAACACTAAACCTAAACAAACAAAAATAACAAGTTTCGCAAAGGTGCATCAAAGTACTCCCTAAGAACAAGTGACCAAGCTTGTAGCAGTTCATGGCGTGTCAGTAAATACAGTTACAAAGAGTGAACTCATTAAAGAATCCTTCTTAGAGAAAGGTTTTTCGATAAATCTCCAAAAACTGTGATGGGCAACAAATTACAATAGCATAAATGTCCAAATATAAAGAAATCCCTGGTTCCCGGGGTTTTTATTTTGTCCTGGGAATGCACACCCTAATCCTATGTAATGGCTTTTTGTTTGATTTTTGTCCTGGTGCTGATACCTGATAGATTTTGTAACAGCCAAATGAGAAATTTATCTTTGCTGTTATCAGTTCAATTTCTCCCTTTACAGAAATGAGTTAGTGTAAGGTACTGCCGACTCTCCTCCCATACTGAGACATTCAATATGGCTGAAGTGTCCGTTGCCGTTCACAGTTCAAGGTTGCCAGAATTTTATTTCCAATTTTAAAAATTGTGGCCGAGTAAATGGCAATCTGACTCCCTTGTAGTGACAACGTTGCTGTCAGTCTTGGCTTATCGCCTCTCGTAACTAAATTCTGCTTACGATGAGAACGATAATTCGTTTTTCTTTTCTGGTATTCCGTGCATCATAATGAAGATTTTTCTCTGGCTGAGATATGTTCCTTCTCACGTCTTCGAATATGGGTTTAATCCACTCGCTTTAAATTTCCCACATATTGGACTGCTGAAATGAAGCGCTATTTATTCACTTTGTGCTGCTGGAAATTGCGTGGTGCTTTTTTGCATCACCTCATTTTGTCATTGGCAGCAATTGAATTCTTTGCTCTATCGAGTGTGATATGCATTGTTTCTTGACCGTCTGGCTGCTAAAAAAAAATCTTACCCAAAGGTTTTATTTCTGTCTTTGCCCTCGAAGGTTTTATTTTTAATCTTCATACTGGTGTAATTTTTTACCTAAGACTTGCTGCTAAGAAATTTCTTTTGAAAGGATTTTGATTTAAGAATGTAGAAAAATATCGTTTCTCGTAATTGGAGATTGGCGCGCTGTTCTGGACTAGGTAGGAGAATTTTACTGCAGTGTGCTCTCAAGAGAGCTGTTGGTATTGTCCGTTCACGTTAGCTAAGTTAAAAATGGCGTATTTAGTCTCCCTGGCAGCTCTCTAAAGAATCAACGGTGTACTCGTAGACGTTAACTTATTTCTCTTCTATTATTTCGGACCGTAAAAGAGGAAGGCGCAATGTACGACCTTGAACTACTTTACACTGGTTAATTGTAACTTTAATATTCATTTTTTATCTTGCCCTTGTATTTCTTACTTACTTATTCTAACACGTTCATAACACTTACGGTCTTAGAAACATCTGATGGCAAATGCATTTAACGAGGACGGGTAATGGTTTACTCGATATCCTTTTAAAGTTCTTCAGTGTTTGTCATTTGATAAATCATTGTAGAAGGTATGCTTCAAGGTTTGTTGATGGCCGTTCTGCAAATACACGGGAAGCCCTTGCGCCATAAAGACCTGCAACTGAAATATTTGGCGCGATCCATTTCCGCGTCTCGGTTTGTTAGCCTCCTTAATACACCTGGCCTTAGCGCACACAAAAGCTCCTTTGTCCTCACGCTTAAATAATCATGAGAGCTCTCGGCTTCAGGAGCGCCTCTAACATGGTTGGCGAGTTTTAATTCTCTAAGACGTCTCATACCATGGAGCTTAGAACTATGATTATTCTTGTCAAGTTTTTGTGAGTCTTCGTAGCTTCTGAAATTACTTCCCATTGTTACAGAAATGACTGGACTTGAACGCATGGAAGCGTAATAGTATTTTTTCTTGATCGTTCTATTTTTTATCATATGTTGAATAAATTCTAACCACTTTTCAGGTGAAATTTGAATTGCAAGTAACAAAGGTTTTACTCCACGCAGGACAAGTTTCTAGACCTCGTACGTGTAGCTGTCTGAGATAATAACTCAAGTCGGTGAGACAACTGATACAAATAACGCTCGTGTTTGTTGCTCCTGCGAAAAATCTCTTTGAGTGCATTAGAGTCATCACAGAAACATCTTAAAGAAAGAAAATGAACTATTTTGAGATAGGACTTGTTGAGCACCTAGCGATGAGGGACTGAACAACTCCGCAAACTTTCTACGTGATTTCCTCTAACATTTACTCTCCTTCGAAATCACGGAGGAGAAATTTTGATGCGAGCACTCACTGGTTCTATCGCATCTGATTTTATTATGTACTCGATTTTATCATTAAGGGTTACAACGGTGCTGTTCAGAGTAGATAAGGCTTCAGTGTTGAAAGCAGACTCGATTAAGAGCTTCGAGATCTAGTGATCAAGGATATTTTCCTTAGCCTAAGATCAAACGGCACTTAAATCGTGACCACTGCCACGTTTTATCGTCGATATTTGTATCGTGTTATCCCCTCAGGGGGATACAAATATTGTATCTGGGAATTAGCGCTCCCAGGGGGAAATGTGTGAGGGCCTCACCTTAGAGTTCGGTAGGCCTTTTTTTTAATTGAAATAAAAAGTTTTTTCTTTTGCTATGTTAAAAACCACCTTTTTCTGGTTCACTGCTGTCCTGTTTTTCAGAACCTACTACTTTCTTCTTCAACTTTTTCTTGTTTCATGAACTTCTTTCTTAGCTTACTGTTTCTGTGTACCTTGTGCATAGATTCCACTTTCCCTCAACTCCATAATAAATGGTGCCTTCCTCCTTCCTCTCTTGGAACATCTTTGTCGTGGTTGAGGGAGGCTAAAACTTTCTTAAATAATAGTAAGTTAGAGTAGCTTGGTGATGGCATTAATGTTTTTTGAATTGCTCTGTTAATAATTTAATCTCAATGAGAATCTCTTTCAGTGCATTTGTCTTTCTCTGAACTCTAGATAAAAGTAAAATGTGAATATTAGGTTTTTCTTTCTTCAGCATACACATGTTAAGTTGGATGCAAGTACTCGCATGCAAATCATAAAGTTTATTAGAAGCCCCACAATGTTGTATTTCATTTTGTACAAACAATTTGAGTTCTTGATGGCTGATTGTATTCCGCTCTGTAAACACAGCGAGTCAATTTATTGAGAGCTATTCAGTTTGTGTGTGGTGAACCATTCATTATAGCGTGGCGCTCGGCACTTCGCATGCCAGACATCAATTTACAGCTACAATGAACTGACTTCTGGAATCTTTTATCACCAGTCACAAGAACACCTCAGAATAAATTGGAGTCCCTGCTAAGAAATGGCGCAGTACGTCTGTTCTCGCTGACAAATCTGGCAGCTGCGCAAAGTGAGAACTAAAGAGCGAGCCTTTATGAAACTTGCTGGAATTTCTGAATGCGTACGTGCCTTGTGTCTGAATACATGGCATTCATCGTGCTGGCAGCTATGGCTCAAATAACAGTTATCTTGAAACGTGCTATTCGAAATAGCTACATTTGTAAACTCGTATGAAAAGTGCTTGGGAACAATTACTAATTTTATGCAATGTTCAAATTTGAACGCAGCCCTGTATAAAATTTATGCTCCCAAACCTTAGTGTTGTTGACTTGGCGAATCTTTTATGACAGCTGTTCGTATTTGCTGCTTTGTCTTCCGTTGCTCGTATTTAGGAACTAAAGTCATCGATCCACGTGGGGTTGCCTAACTTCAATGCAAATGTGGAGTCCAGCTTTCTCGGCTTCGCATTTGATGAGCTTTTGTGGACTTGCCCTTCGCTATACATAAATAAACTACTTCATCCTCCCTTTAATGCTGCTGCTCTCCAGCTCTTTGCTTTCTGACAGCTACATTCTTATTGGTGGCGATACTGAGATTGTTTTGTCTAGACGGGCCTGGCGTCGGTACATTCAGGCGCACTTTCGCTGTAGTCATGTCTGCGTTGCAGATTTACTTCACTTATTCATGAGATAGATCGCAGCTCAACATTTGGCTGACGTCGTGCTCTTCGTCAGTGTGAGCGTATCACTGTTACAGTGGGCTGCATCGCCACCTGTTGAGATTGCTCATTCAAGACCTGTTATGCGTATGTGAAAGAATACCAAACTCGTTGGTGTTGCCATTGTTTTATTTGTTCTGTAGCCAACGTGTTGAACCAATGTGATTAGTAGTAGTTGAAAGTTGGTAAACGGATGAATTTTTATAAATTACAAATATAGGAGGAAAAAAACAAAGAAGCAAAACCGTAAACTTCTTGTTTATGGAAACGCTTACAAATTTTATCTTAGTTACTGTAAAAAAATTATCTATTGTAAGTATTTGAGAACTTCGACTTGCTACTGCTGCTATTACTGACTTGTATTCAAAATTCCCTCAAAATCCTTTCTGTTTGTGCGTACATGAATTGAAATCGAGGAAACTTTGAACGCTTCAAAATCATTTATTTGTGTGGCAGAATATCGGTTCTTGATGCGAGTCACTACTCAAGCGCCGCATTTTGAGTTACTGAGTATTCTGACTCCATCAGAATACTCAGCCGTTTGCATCGTTCGAAGAACATGATATTCAAATTTGGCAGATAGTCCCGTCCCCTGCCTAATCCTATCACTGATGGAAGATTAAAGGAATATTGCCATTCGATCTCTAATTTGCAACCGGGGCAGCTCACGGCAGGCTTGAGGACCGTTTAATGATGAATTGTTGGATGTGTGGTGCGAGAACAATAAGAATGTGGACGTCAGTACTAGAAGGGCTGTGGTGTTCTCCCCCAGGCTGCAACACGCTTCGGGCAGACTTTGAGATATCTTTTTCGTGACAAGATAGCCCGAAGCGAGTGCCTGAGGTACAACCGTATTCGGCAGGATATGGACAACACGGGGG
>JACJUY010002206.1:23915-79335 GCA_014220935.1 Platorchestia sp. MABIK
TCAGGTCCCGTGTTTGGTTGACTAGGCGCTTCGGGTCCGGAGGTGCTCTGGAACGGATGCGTTTGTAGTCTGGAGGCAGCTTTTCTCAGGTCTTGTGGAGGTCCGCGGCTTGCCGCTGGGATCACCACAGGGCGTTTGTGACTATTGTGAAAAACTTGTTTCAGGATGCTTGAAATGACTTTTCGCATCAACCTCATTCCCGGCAGAAACCGGGGTACACTTTCCCACTCGATGTTCCTTTTTAAGTCGCCAACCAGCATCCGCGTCAATAATATAGCCTTTGTAAAAAACGTACAAACGGATTTAATGTTGGAGTGTGAGCGTTCTTCATTAGGTTTTCTATAAATCCAATAAATAATATTGTTAAGATGAAGGCCAGTATAGTTCATTATTCCAAAGTTTTCTGAGAATAAAAAGCGCGAAAATAGGTAAAATATTAAATACAAGTTCTTTAAAATGAGTGTGGGTATGCTGTTTTTTAAAAGCTGAAAAATTATACGTGTGCGTTCGTTTTGCTAAACAATTGACAATGAAGAGCTGAAACAGTGCAGCATGTCTCTTCAAAGGGGTATAACTATTTTATCTATGTAAACTAGCGCTCTCATGAGCGCATCTATGTAAACTAGCGCAATATTTTTCAACTCTTATTACGTTAACTTTTTATATTACGTTAACTTTTTCCGTGTTTCCTACACGAGTGTATTAATTTCAAGTTTCCCTTCGCCTTCTCATTGCATGAAGATATTCTTCTTTCTAACGTGTAGAGCTGTATTAATCGAGGCATCTAAAGTTGCGCTATCGCGTTTCCATTTTATAATTACTGAATTACTCTGTATCTCTTCCTTGAGCGGAAACACGGTAACATGTTAAATAATGAATTTCAAAAGCATACCAAATGACTGGATGTGGCGCGCAAGAATTCTGCAATGTATGCGAACACGGCCTTAGCATTTTATGGTATTATTTCACTGAACAGCGCGCATGAATTACACGAAACTCATTGAGTCATTCATTTATTCAGAGATTATTTAGTGTCTGTTGGAGCTCATTTTTGAAGGATTTCATGAGCCCATTTTTCAAAGGATTTCGTGATCATTAATAACACGCTCTTCCAATTTGTCAGCAGAGGCTGCATGCTGCAAGCTGTCCGCTCTGTTTGCTTTGCGCTCTGTAAGAGTGACATCTCGCACGCTATGCTTGCTGTTTAGTTTTAAAGGATTTGGACAAAGCAAAAACTGTCTTGTACACAAGATTTTCCGAAATTACTTGCATATCTCAGTTCAAATGTTGCGCTTCACTATTTTTTAGTTCTCAGCCAAACGAATACGGTATAGATCTCAATGTTTCCATATGATTTAGTTCAATTCAACCCTTCTTTGGATTTATATTCCGCAGGGGGATACAACTGTTGCATCAATAGGAATTGGCGCTCCCAGGGGGAAATGTGTAAGGGCCCGAGCTGAGAGTTGGGTAGGCCTTCTTTTTGTTGATATAAATTATTTTTTATGTTAAGGACCACCTTTTTTCGATTCACGGCTGTCCTGTTTTTCAGCATCTACTATTTTCTTCTTCGACTTCGATCTCGTTTCATAATCTTTCTCAACTGTTTCTATGCCCTTTCTGCATAGATTCCGCGTTCCCTCAACACCATACTAAATGGTGCCTTCCTCTCTTAGATCGCCTTTGTGGCGAATAGGGAGGCTTCAACTAATAATCTAATCTAATCGTATCTGGTGCTCTCAGGGGGAATACGTGAGGTCTCGAACTAAAGGTTAGGTAGGCTTTTCGTTCGTTGAAATAAATAATTTTTTAATTCTGTTACGGACCATCTTTTTTTCGGTTCACTGCTATCCTGCACACGTTGTGCACAGATTTCGCGTTCCCTCACTCTAAATCCATACTAAATGGTGCCTACTTCCTTCTCTTTGAACCGCCTTTGTTGCGATTAAGGGAGACAAACTCACATCTAATCTAATTTATGGATTAATGTACAAAGTAAAAAGTTCACTTGCATCGCTAGAACTTTGAAGTTTAGTTAGACGAGTGTCTCAGCTAGTTTACTTGAATGTTGATAGAAACTGTTTGCTTATTGCATGCTGTCTCTGTGTTTTCCTTAATTTCATGCACAAAATTGAAGTTTTCTCAAAAATATCCTCCTCGCTAATGAGAAAGTAAAACGTTATTGAATCAGTTGTAAAAATTCCACTTTAGAAAATATAAATGTCAAAATTAGTACCATTATGGAGAGCTTGCTCATAAGTCATCCTCTCAATACTCATTGTTCTAATTAGAGTAATTGGCTAGTGCAATTTTTTTTTCAGTGTAGATATGTACAAAATGTACATTTTTCCTGAAAAGTCGAACGACTACCAAGAAGTGGAAAGTATGCGCGAATTTATTCTAATGAATGCTACAGTTAGAGGACATTGCCGTATTTCTACCACAAATATCGTGTGCTGTATGTGTATTCTGCCTGTGTTGGGTTCTTTACCGAGGATGCAATGATAGGATTGTCTCAAATTAATCCTCGAAGCCTAACTGCTTTCATCCAAAGTCCTAAAGGTTTCCTGATATTTATGGATTATGTCCTACGGAAGCTGGGCAGAAATTGTATGCATTTTTCAGCTCCTTTGAGACGACGAAGTTAGTAACACGTGTGTTTAACTTCGCGACCAAGGAGGCGTAGTTTCAACTCTTTTCTTCTCTCCTTGCCTGTGAAATCCCTCGTGGAGGGCGGTAATTGGGCTGCGCTATTTCTCGTCGCGAAAATTTTGAATTCGAAACATCTTTTTATATTTCTTAGATGTTATATTTGATTTTTTGGAATGGTCTTTACATTCCTTGAAATAGTTTTTTTTGCTGCGGTTACACTTGTTCAACTGTCGTCTCCATGTGAAGCCGTAGAACGATTATTTAACTAACGGAAGGGGATGAAATTATTTACATTGCGGCGTGAAACATGGTTTAAGTAGGTGTTCTCTTAAATATTCACTACGTTTCTATTTCTAAGTATATTTCTACTGGTATATTTGAGTGATCACGTTTTCGTCCCAGAATAGGTAGTCTGAGATGCATTGAAAGCTAACACTATTGGCGTATTTCAAAATAGGCTAGTAATTCTTAGAGCAGTTGCTGACGACTTTATTGTGGGAAGAACATCGTTAAATAACCTGCGAGTGTGTTAATAATTAATATGAAGGCCGTTTCTAAAGGCACGCTTCGCACACTTCACGTATCAGGTTGCAGCGACCAACACGTTTAGAGCACCCACTGAGAGCTTTGAGTTAATGTGCATAAGTGAGCTAGACAGGGCGTGTCCCGAACGCTGCTCCTCCTCTCGCGCAAACGGCACTACCTCTTTAGCTGCTGACCCACTTCGTTCAGGCCACGGGCTCCATTCTGTGCTATTTTAGGATTCGCTGCTTTCCTTGTAACTCTTCTGCTTTCTAATTCTGCATGAATCCTCGTCGCACTAAATGCCTTGATCGAGGGAAGTCAGTCAAAGCTACATCCGGTGTCTTTCTTGCTACGAATTCACTTCGTTTGAAGTGAATTCCTCCGGATGTGAGCTACGATATTTCTTTCCTGAAAAAAGGTGTATCAGAAATACTTCGAATTAGCTTGTCACTTTTGCTCATGGCTCAGACTGTTGCCCGCTAGATCGCAAGAGGAGAGTTATTGCTGGAAGCCGACGCTGTTCTATTTTTAGACTCGTGGCTTTCATGCGTTCTATGTCATTGAGACATCTCCTTTAGGGTGTGTGGAGGAGTAACTTGTTACTGCTCTTCTGCGGGATGATGAACTTTAAGTTTTCTCGTTTGGTTATTTCGTCAAATTTATTCACTCACACTGCACTAATGTTTGCCGCCATGCAGACGTAGATTCAATTTTTGCGATAGATATTTGAAGAGTACGTACATTTTTATTTAATGACCCTATGTCATTTATACCGAGACAAAGATGCACCTTTAATTGTCTTAACTGTTCTTCGTGTTTCATTGAATACTTGCGTGTGTAAGAATGCCAATATCATTCTGTGCAAACGATTACTTCAGTAGGGAACCAAGTCCTTTCCTGATTTCGGGTTTTATAAAAAATTTTTTTTTTGGACCTGTCAAGCTCTGTGTATTGAATATATAACTCCTTTCAGGGGACGTAAGATGGGATTAGTTAGTTAATTAATTTAGATTTGTAAACCTACACTATGGTGACTAGCGCCCAGCACAGAGAAGATTCTGTTCGGTAACCTCAGCTATAGATAGACCTTCGGGACTCTAATCTTTCGTGGCCTCTTTTTGTTATGTCTTCTTCGGTATCTCTTCGTCTTTCATCCTTTCCCTACTTAAGTCGATGATTCTGTGATCTGGGTGTTATGTGTGGGAACACACCTTGTGCACAAATTTCCTATCTTGTGCAGGCCCCACAAAATGTGTTACTTTCGCATTTTTGAGATCATTGCTGAGGCTAGGAGTCTCAAACTGAATCTCATTATTAATAATGTGACGACGTCCCTAAGGTAAATACAACTATTGTATCTATATAGTATTAGGTGTACCCCGGAGAAACGTGAAATCCCGAGCTGAAGTTTAGGCAAGCCGTTTGTTGAAGTATGGAAGGTTTTTGGTTTTGTAACGGACTATCTTTCTTTAGTTCACTGCTTTCCGTTTTCAGCAACTATGATTTTCTTCAACTTTCACTTTTCTTTCATACTGCTTCTATGCAGGTAGTAGGGAAACTGCATAGATTCTTTGCTCCCTAAATTCTACACTAAATGTGACTTCCTCCTTCCTCCCAAGGGAACACCTTTCTTGTGTCTAAGGAGGCTTAAACTCTTGTAATCTAATCCGAAAGGTTTTCGCTTGCGTATCTGAGGAAAACGGAAGTGCTGCGTGGAAGGCGTATGAATTTCCGGAAGGTGGAAGTGAGAGCGCGGATGTCGGGGGCAGCGGCCCGGGCTCGGGGGCGGTAGAAGATATAATCAATACTTGGGAACTGCAGTCAGGTGCCTGCGTGTGTCTGCGAGGGGCTGTGTGGTCGGCGGGAGGTCATTTTCATGGGTGCACTGTATGGGCGGTCTGGGTAGGCAGTATGGGCTCTGATATCTGCAGAAAATTGGTTGTATCGGCTGTGATTCGTATACTTGATAGAAGTTGTTACGGTAGGATGTGTTATTTGCCAGAGGTCGTTTGTATGGGCTGTGGTATCTGCAGTGGTCGTTTTTATGGGTTGTGGTTTCAGTTGGAATTTGTTAGGTTGGGCTGTGATGTATGTCTCAGGTAGATTGGTCATATTTTTTTAGCCGTGTGAGATGGTGGGAATTAGCTGTATGGTCGGAAATTCAAATGAAACTTTGTTACGCGTTCACAGTCAGTTGTGAATCAGCATTTTTCCAACGATGGGCAAGGGCTACAGGTCTCATTAGCTGAAGAATCGCTCATTTGCTTGGTCTTTTTTCCTGTTCATCAAGATGAAGTGTTCTGTGATGTTCAATTACCAACGAAAGGAAAGGCCTCGTAACCACCAGACATTTGAGATCTAGCTCATCATTGCGGAAACGCGTCAAATTTGGAGAAGTTTTGCAGGATCTGTGTGGTTTTGGAGAATCGATAGCTTTAGTTTAAATGAGACTTACATCTAACTTCCGTACGAGTTAGTGTGTTGTCCGTAATGCGCGTTCTTCTCATCAGTACCGACGGACGTGTTAGATGCTCGGTTAACTCAGAAGTCATGCGTAGGCAGGTTTTATATACTACCGAAGTACCAAGCGGTTCAAAACATTCCAGGTGATGGTCGCCATTTCACGTTATATGCCATTGCGTTCATTCATTTCTATCTTGATTACGATTGTTACGAGCGGTCCGTTTAAGAGAGATACAAGTATTATATCTATGGGAATTAGCATTCCCTGGGGGAAAGTGTGAGGTCCCGAGCTGAGAGTTAAGTAGGCTTTCTTTTTGTTGAAACGAAATGTTTTTTGCTTTATTAAAGACCATCGTTTGTCGGTTCTGCTGTTTCATTTTTCAGCACCTCTGACTTTCTTCTTCAACTTTTATCTCGTTTCCTAACCTTCCTTCTCTACTATGCACAGGGGATCCTGTGCGGGAGCACGCCTTGTGCATAAATTCTGCGTTCCCTCGACTCCATACTAAATGGGGCCTTCATCCTTCTTTTCTTTGAACATCTTTGTTATGTTAAGGTAGGCTGAAACTAACTTGTAATCAATCAATCGTGTTACAAGCGGTTGTGTGAATATTCTTTGTTCAAACAAGCCTAGTCAAGTAGTCCTTGATTATTGTTACAAGCTTTAAGTATCCTCCAATTTCTGAAACAAAATCCGATTTCCAGGATTTGTTTACTTGTTCATTTTTCCCGTTAACCTTTGTTAGCAGAGAAGTGTGACATCCAGACTAAAACGTCAGGATTCCAAATTATTTACTTAGAACACTTGAGCTTGTGGACTTCTCTGAAGTTCACATTTCCAGAAATCGCGAAAGAAACAAGCAAACACGAAGTGAAAAACTAGAAAATTTACGGTGTGTATGGGTGTTTGTGTAGGTCGACACGCTGTTGCCAGATAAGCAAGCTGGCAGCGGTGACACTGCGAGCGCTATTATGAGTTTATGAATCCTTGCGCGGCCACGGCAGGTCGTTCTGTGCCCATTTTTGCCGTTTATGTCGTGCTTTAGGGATGCTCGCCGGTTTACGTTTGGCTCAAGGAAAAAGTTTTTCCTCGGTATTCCTTTTCAGTGTTAGTATTTTCGTGCGAGACCTCTGAATTGTGTGTGATTGCCTCTTTGGTTTGCTGCACAAGGGGTACAGAGTTAAGTTATTTGCTATTGGTAGTACGCAGGGACGCTCTGAAATATACGTAACGACTTAATTAGCCGGTTTTTTATTTAAAATGCTACATAAAGGTTTATTCTTGTGAATGATGGAAAATGGATTGAATTCTAAATGTGTTGAGCTCTGAATTGCAATTACTGTGCGTATAAAATGAAAGGGCTACATTTTTTATCTTAGATTCCGAGTTAAATTCACAAGCCTAAACTTCATGAAGTGACCATGTATTTGAGTTTTTTCAACTTACTGGAAACTCTCCAGTTGTTCTAGTGTGGTTGAAAAAATTGCAAAAGTAAAATTCATAATATAAAATTCACCTAAAACAATTCTGGAAGATGTACCCAGAGCTAGAAGTGACAAAAAAAAAAATTTTAATTGTAGGAAGCGGCTGTCAGAATTGCAGCCTGTGTGCCATGAGGCTGAGTTATGCAGCACGCACCGCTGCCAGCTAGCCGCTGAACTTTTATTCTTTTAGTCCGTACGCTGGTTCCTATTCTAGTCATGTTTAATTTGCCTCACTGTGGTTGCTCGAGCTTATAATTCGGGGGTCAAGGTGAATCAGTGATCAACTTTGGTTATCGAATTTCTACATTGCATGCATGATATGCTCATTTTTGTCCTGCTTACAAATGGACAACATTTAATGAGAAGTCCAACCTTTTTCGTTTTGCATGTCAGAAGTAGATTTTGACATTCTGTCTTTTTCGTTCAAAATGTATTCTAAACATCAAGGTATTTTTTATTTCACTACGCCCCAAGTTCCCAGGGCAAGTCTTTTCTAACCCAATAGTAGGACTCTTTTCTCTTCACTCGACATCCGTGATGCCATGCCTCGTTCAAGAGGCTGTTTTTCTTGCTGCTATGGCGTGAGCTCCAAGAAAGCTTGAGTGAAGCCAAGTTCGACGTTGCTGGAACTTCAGGAATCACAACAAACGTATTTTTTGCTCTCCCCCTCATCGTTTTTTGCCCTCTTCGCCTCTTGATTTTTTCTGGGCAGTGCTGCCATTGCTGTGCGTTAAAAATGCGAGCTCGGCGGAATAATGCCACTCGTTGTTCTCCTGTTTTAAGACTTCCTGCACTAGGTTGAGGTTTTTGGCCTCTGTTTTGTTTTTGTTATGAGTTGCCAAATGAAGTTTTACCCGTTGCGTATCTTGAAAAGAATTTTCATCCACGTTTTGGTTAAAAGATCAATACTTGTGCGTTTTATAACAAAGGATGTTCTTAACTGAATATTCTTGGTTAAAGCAGGAGTGATGTGAAATGCAGCAGGTACTAGTTTCGGAGTTTTCATTTCATTATGAAATGAATCCTACAATCATTATGGAACTAAACTGAAATCCTGATGAGATTCAGGTTGTTCATCTGGAAAACTGCTATGTTATGGATAACTAGCAGAAATATTACTTGCAAGAGAGCTGACTTTTGACTTCAGTATTCACTGTGAAAAATGTTAACCATAAAATGTATGAAGCCCTGAGGAATTTAATATTAAATTGGTGATAGCTTGTGTAGCTTCGTTACTTTTCAAAGAGGAAATACGTCTGTCCTCAGTATGTTACCGTACCTTTGGCCGTGAAAATTTACTTGCTAATTTTTACTCTATAATTTATAGTTTAGTGGAACTTGATTAAATAGTAACATTCTTTTTCAATGGCCTGATGAGACCTTGTGGTCCTTTTCGATGAACCAAATTGGAAGAGCAATTTGCGTAGTATGATCGGATCGCATGTTAGGGACTTGAGGAATTCCGTAGTTCTCTCTAAGCTATTCACCGCAGAAACAACCATGTGAGTGTGTTGTTGAAGTACATGAGGATATTACTTTGCTAGGGGTTTCCCTTTTCTGTTAGTCTCCTGTTCCTTACCTGTGGTAGTCCTGTACATAATGTAAAGTAAGGAGGAAATTGAAAATTCCCCGTTTGTTGCAGTTGAGCCTCTTCAGCCCGTTTCTTTACGGTTTGACTGCGATCTCCAGTAATCTCTGCTACCGCTCTTAAAACAGGCGTAGTGCTGTATGGCTTAGCTGTGCTTATTTAAGGTCCTAGAGCTACAGGCAATCCAAGTTTATGGCTGGGGAAGGTCGAGGCCCCATACCGAATGGGGTGTTGTAAATTCACGGCTGACAGTATAAATAATTGTCCCAGCAGCATTTCAAGATGAGAAAAATGGTTGACTGCCTACATCGTTTGAAAATTGTGTCGTACTAAGGCTCAAAGATGCATTAGGACCTTAGTGCTTCAACATTTCATTCCACAACTAGTATGCCTTTACTCAGAATCTATTTTTAGGTTGAAGGATGCTTGCGGATTTATGATTTATTATATTCAACTCGTGTTTTTGCCGTGTCTGTGACTGGTGTCGTTGCAGCGCAAGGGGTACAAAGTAAAATTATTTGCAATTGGTAGTACGCAGGAACCCTGTGAAAATATACGTGATCCATTTTAGAATTTGTGCAAACTTTTTAGGGCTGTGATAAATAAGAAAACAAATTTTTGCCATATAATTAATTGTGATCACGCAATTTTCTGGTGTTGACTGGCTACGCGGAAGTCAGGTCGTGGATGAGATGCTAACGAAAAGCCACTTGTCGTGCGAAAGGAAGTAACTTTTCATCAGACCTCTTGAACTTCAATTTCCGCCGCGAGAGCTCCTCTTGTACGCGCTTAGGAGACGGTTCCTTTCAACGTAAAATTGATCTGGACGTGGAATAGAATCAGCAGGAGGAGAAGGAAGTGATTGGTGGTGGCTCGCTCTCTTGCGTGGCTTGCTCTCGCCGGCGTCAAACTCTCTCGGCTCTCGCGCGTATAGAGAGAGGTGTTATTTAGAGCTAGTCTGTGCGTTGCTTTGTAGCTCTTGTTTCCATGACTACACGCCTTCCTCATTACTTAGAGTTTCGTAGAGGTGACGACGCTCAAATTCGAGGTTGTTAATTTTTTTGGGCTCGCCACACAATAGGCCCTTTTGAAATGTTCTCGGATGTTCCGATCCCTTATACGCACGTAATTCAATAGAGTGAATCAAATGTCTCATGTATGATGAAAATTTTTAGATTCTGTGTACATTTGATCAGGATCATTTTGGTTCCTCACTGTTCTTTATCTCCCATGACTTGTTTTCTTGCTCTGCCATAGATCGCACGGCCAACTTTTCATTTCCAGAATGAGTTCAAAAAATGTGGATCGTGTCCTTTCCCTCGTCGGCTGTCGTGTCTCTTATAGATTTTTACGAGCTCCCTTTGCGGCGGCGTCTGTTGAGGCCGTCGCTCAACGGTGGTGGTCTTCCGTGCGCAATTGAGGTAATAGTGTCTTCAGAAATGAAAAATTATGCTCATCTTTTTACATTGATTGACTTGCGTCATGCTATCCTGTTAAGCGAAGTGGGGTGTTTCTAGTATTGAAAAATCTATTTT
This sequence comes from Platorchestia sp. MABIK, assembly GCA_014220935.1. Classification (NCBI taxonomy): domain Eukaryota; kingdom Metazoa; phylum Arthropoda; class Malacostraca; order Amphipoda; family Talitridae; genus Platorchestia; species Platorchestia sp. MABIK. The sequence continues at coordinate 34,164 of JACJUY010002206.1, forward strand.
CTCCTGGTCCATTTGTATCCGTGATTCGGTTTTTCGTTTATTTAGGATTATTATTGCTTCTACTAAATTTTGAACTCGTTGGATTCGTTTCGAATTTCGGTACAAATTTGAAATTTGTGATGAACGTATTTTCTAGGATTTTTGAGTGTCAAATTTTTTTTACGAGGGCTTGAGTTGAGGCAAAGTGATGCTGCAAGATTCCTGTTAATTATGTTCATTTTGTGTGAATATTAGTATTTCCTTGGTTTTTACATGTATGCAATAGTTTTTAAATTATAGGCACATTTCATTAAATTTTAATTGTGGAGCTTTAATCTTCAAGCACTCAGAGCGCTCCATTCCTGCTCTCTAACTTTGATGCATCTCGCCTTCTTTGTTGGAGGCAGCTAGAGCCGCTCTTTGAAGGGATTATGAGATTGGAACACCCAGCGCAACGAATGCTTCATCATAGCGTGAGGCTTGTTTAGCTCTACCTGGACCGTAAATGGTAGCTTTTTTATTATTATTTAAAGAAGCCTGTATTTAACAATTCAGTTCTTTTAATTTGCAAATTTTAGAACAGGATCAGTGTTTCAAGTCTCTTTCGTCGTGGAGAGACACAGAATTCGTGTGTTGACATTTTTTACGCGTTTATTCTAATTTCTAACTAGAATCTAATCTAATTAAATAATTTAATCGTCATTTCTCATTTTTTTATTCATTTAAAAGAATTTTTCACCAGTGCTACTAAATGAATGAATGTCGAATTCATCATAACTGCCTAATTATGATGAATTAATTGCCTAATTATGATGTCAAATGCCTAATTCAAATCCTAGAACATTACCGATAATCGCTGTGCATATATCAAAAGTTTCGTCGTAATTTTTTCTGCCATACTCGTAAGTAATAATGTCTGATAGATACATCGGTTCACAAAAATTTCAAATTGATATTTTTTCAAAACACAAACTCAATATAATTTTATTCTAGGATGTCCAGGAAACTACTTTATGTGAAAAGAAAAAATAAATCAATTGAGTTTCCGCTGATTTATTTTATTTCATTTTTTTTACTTTTCGCTCACCGAAATTACTTGCTCCATTGCTAACTTCCCCGGCACGATTTTAGTTTCGGATTCTAGATGCTGTATTCTGCTTTTGAAAGATTCACTACGGTGAGTCGAGGTGCTCTGAGGCAGCCTCTGGATTGCTTTGACCTAACTTTTTCTTCGCGAGCTGCAGTTTAAGGGGAGAGTAACTTTTAAGCTGTGAACCTGCGCTCAGTTCATCTGTATTTGCTGCCACCGTGATGCCGGCCCGGCTTTAGCTACCTCGCAGGAAATTTTGCAGTGACTGGCAAGTGGACGCGCGTGTTTTGACCATTCAACTAGTCTTCGGTTGTCATTTGCCTCTGTTGATTAGGAACGGTGTTGTTCGTCCTCATCCATAATTGGATGGAATTAATTTGGTAAATAGCCTTTTGTTAATTCATCATAAAATTTTTGAAATTTCATTCATCTCGTTCATATTTCATTTTGCTGCTTCAAACTAAGGCTTATTATCTCATTTTCTACTGACTATTTTTCTCTGATCGGTCGCAATCATTTGCAGTTAATTACTTTGCGATGACACCACATGAGCTTCATTTTGTTCAATTTTTCTCTTAAATCTTTCACTTGTAGTTATGGGCAGAACAGGTCGCATTAAACCTTTCACGCGTAAATACGAAATATTCTGTAGAAATTTTAGTGGAACTTGAATTTTGTCTTCAAGTTCATTTTTTCAATCCTCGCAATTTATGTAAAGAGTTTTTGATGGTTACACAAAGTCTACGGTAATGACTCCCAGTATTTAATTTACTTTCGTTTATTTCTGTCTTGTTAAAAATTCCTTTTTGTCTGTATTTTAGAGTTAAATTGTTCTAGAAATGAATTGAAGTAGTTGGTCAATGTTCAGCACATTGTTGTGATAGTTTAACTATTGCTAAATCTTGCTAGAAGCGTGAGTCTTGGCTCTCCCCGTAAGCACTTACAAATATCGGTCACTTCGTAGTACGCAGAGAATCTGGTCTACAAATTCAAATATTTTTGATTTAATTTTGTTCAGTTATTCTTTCAAATGCTCGTTATTTCTTCTGTAATGGTTTTACTTTGCTCTATCGACAAACTCGAAATTCTAGCAATATTTCATCGAGATAGGGATTTTTCTTGAACCTATTAGAGGGGAACGTTTCTTGAACCTATTAGAGCCATGCAACTATTGTAGCTGTGAGAACTAACACTTACAGGCAGAAGTAGTGGTCCGAAACGGGAGGTAAGGCAGGTCTTTCATTTATTAATGTAGGATGGTTTTTTGTTAGAGATAAGCTTTTCTCGGCTCATTGCTATCCTTTTTTCGACACCTATCGCTTTCTTCTTCAACTTTCATCGTTTTTGTTTCATCAACTTGGTTCCTAATTTTCTGTTTCTATGCACAAGAGATTTTGTGTGGAAACCCATGTGCACAGATGCGCTGTTCTCTTAACTTCATAATGAATGATGCGTTCCTCTCTTTTGAAAACCTTTGTTGTAGTTCGACTTCTCCTGGAAGTGTCTTGGACAGCGTTTTAGTTTCTTAGTCAAGTGTCGTGTGTTTAAAAAAATGTTCAAGTTGAGAAGGGAGCTCCGTTGAACTGTTCACATCAGCTGCGTGTTTCGTCAGTTTTCCTATAATAATCCTTGCTTTCAAGCCGTTACAAAATTTTCGTTCAATTTCTCTGATCGCACGTAATAAAGCAAGTCTAACTGATTATCTAGGGAGTTCCTAACTTATGATGAACTTTGACAAGTCGATTATGGCTTGCGTGCTTTACTGGGAGAGCCGCTTCTCGGGAAGTAAATTGCTTTGGGGCGGGGGACAAATTGCAAAATTTGCACAAAACTAGCTCAAGGCTTGGTGAGAGCTGCAGCCAAGAGCCGAAATGTCAACACCACCGGTCGGGACTGCTAAATTTCACAGCAGCAGAAGCAGCGGAAGTTTGTCCTGATTGTAATGACGAATTTACCTCCTCGGGTAAAAGTTGAGCTTTATTTCCGTGTATTCACCAGCTATGCTTTGGTGGTCCGTGCCAAAGTTTCGTCCGTTTATATGTTTAACTGTTTTTCAGAGGAAAAGTAAAATATACTGAACTTCTTGCTTCTGAAGGATATCATGGTAGTAAATTGACATAAACTATGAATAGAAACTTTATCACGCCATCCTAGCGTAGAGAGTACGACGCATGTGAACTATTGGTATCTTCTCGCTCACCCAAAAATGTGTTCTTCCTAATGCAATTTCAAAAGCTATACTAGGTTTACAACTCGATAAAGGGCATAATTGATTTTTATGGAAAAGGTTTAATAGTGTAGCCCACATGGAATATATGAGCATTACTGCTGGTGATGTATTTGGCGAGAAAAATGTCTAACATTTCAAAAATTTATTAGCTATTGCTCTTAAAATGTGCGAAAAATAGAGATGTTTGATATTAACCAATGCAGATGTCAGTATCAATGACCGTGCTTGTTGTGAGCAACAGGTTTTATGTAGTATTAAGCGATTCCGAACTCGGTTGGCTTGCTGATCTCAAGATTCTGTGATGAACTATTACGACGATAAGAAGACACTGTTTTTCGTTGACGCAATAACCCCGTAATAGCCTTGGCAGTTGTGTACGGTGATGGTGATGATTAAAGGGCGCGTCTGCTTACACCGCTAATTGCCGCCTCTCCGCTCTTGTTTACTTGGGCCACCTGCCCTCGACGCGCCAATCAATTATAACATCCGACCTTCGGTCTGAGACGTGTTTTCCTCCTGCTGAGACACCAGTGTGGAAAATGCCTTAGTTTTTATGTGGCGTGAGAATTGTGACGACTTGATTCTCGTGAGGGGATACAACTATTGTATCAAATTAGCGCTCCCAGGAGGAATGTGCGAGGTTCCGAACTGGAGGTGAGGTAGGCTGGCCTTTTGCCGAGATAGCTCCTTAGGGGGAGACAACTTCGGTATCTGAGGGAATTAGTACTCCCTGGGGGAAAATGTCATGTCTCGAACTGAGAGTTAGGGAGGCCTTCCTTTAGTTGCAGCGAAATGTTTTTTTGTTGAGGACCATCTTTTCCTAGTTCACTGCTGTGTCCTGTTTTCCAGCACCTAATACTTTCTTCTTCAACTTTTATTTTGTTTCTTGAACTTCTTTCCCAACTTACTGTTTCTATGCCTCTTCTCCATAGATTCCGCACTCCCTAATATCCATACTAAATGATGCCCTCATCTTTTCTCTCTTCGATCCGCTCTTTTTTTGTAGCGGTTAGGGAGGCTTAAATTAACCTACAATCTAATTTAATTTTTCTCTGCGACTAGTTTAGGTTACCTCTGCGTTTCACTAACGATTTCTCTGTACTCTTTCGACTAGGTCGTCATAAGGTGTTAAATTATTCATTACTTGTTTTTTTTGTCGTGATATGAACATTTGATACTTTCATTGTGAAGTTAATGAATCAAATTCGACTTTAATAGTAAGTTTAATGGTGATTTAATTTACATACTCGTTCGATGAGTAAATACTTCAGTATAAAAATTATTCATACTCCTTCAATCTCAAAAGTTATCTGTATTAATGCCGGGAAATTTGCGATTTATTCTCCTGCTGTAATTTCATTGCCGTTGTTGGTCTTCGGCTAAGCTGTAGGTTGTCTCAAAGTTGCCCCATTTGTTTCGGCCCGCAGTTCAGGAGAAATTGAACCAGAAATCATTGATACAGAGCCACTTTCCAAAGTCACATAACGGTTATTCATATTTCATGTTAATCTTCACTGGGCCAATTCCTTACGTACACTGCGTTAGTTTGCTAGTTGGTCTCACCAGAAAACGCTGCTAGATTTACAAGTGGTTAAACACAAATATCATTGACGCTTGCACTGCATTTTCACGCTCTGATATTGCCTAGCATCGTTACATTTGAGTACACGGAATTATAACTCACCGATCTTGAGAATAGCTTTGGGGATATGTGGTCATCTGGGGAAACTTCTGAAAGGATTTTTCTTTCAATAGTCGACCATCGCCGTTGTATTCGTGATAATTTCGATCGATTTCTAATGAAAGTTCTCATCTATCTTTAAAGAGCAGTTGCTGTTTTATTGTGATGCTAGGTAACTTACGACCCATTTAGGACGGCCCGTTCAGAGACTTCCTTATTCTTTGTTTTCAGCATCCCATCATTCGGTTCAATAGCGTCCAAGTTTGCTCATCAATCTGGGCTTTGAGTTGCGCGCGATAGGACACCCCAACACAGGCAAGGCCAAGTCTACCGTTAATTAAAAGGCCAGACAGTCTTCGTGTGTGCTTCCGATCGGCACTTGCCTCGTCTCTGGAAGACGATTGGTTACGTTGGAAGCAGAAGCTACGTGACTTGTGAGTCATTGCTGTGTGCCCTGGTGTAGTTTGATACGAAGAAGGCAATGGAGGGTATGGGGAGCTGGATGGAAGAGCGCCGAAGGGCCTACAGCTCGGGTACCCCGCCTCTCCTCGCACTCTCGAATGCCACACGAGTAGCCAGCTGTCCCGAAATTTCTTAATTCTGCAGGAGATTGGCGCTGTTTCTCATGAATTTTACTCGATAAGATAGCTGTAAAGTTTGATTCCGCATTGTTATTGTCAGGAACAGTTGAAATAACCGTTGTTCTTCGTCTATAACGGATTTTCTTATTAAGATCACAGAAATCAAGAATTCTGATGGTTTCACCTCTGACATTGTGATCTATTATAGCTGGCAACGCTGGGTTCAGCTCTCAGTCGACTCCGGATTTCGTGGTGGAAAGAGGGCTGTGGTCGCTCGTAGGAGTAGCTTTGCTACCCCGCTCATTGCTTCTCTTGTTCAGGGTACCCTCATTTCACTGCAGTCTCCGTACCTTCCCTTCTTCTCTATTAAACGACAGCTAACTTTTTGTGCAAAGCATTCACGCACGCTCAAGAAAACCTCTAAAATTTTCTTTAAAGACTTTGAATTTGAAGTGACTAGTTCCTGTGGAAAATTTTCGAATGTCTTAATCTAAACTCGTAATTGTCGCTTTGAAGTGAGCGAAGCCCTCCCGTCGTCAAACTTTCAATTTTAGTTTTGATGGCGAGGCAGCGGCGCGCTTTTTCCTGCTGGATGCAGTAATGAGAATTTTCTCTCCTTGTCGGTCTGACTTCCTTTGTTGGGTGGTCAGGAAATTGCATGCTCTCAGCCTGGATCTTGCTGATCAACTTTTGGCACGACTCTACCTCTTGATGCTCAACTCTTTCATATTCTATGATGCATTGAAAACTAGAAGTCGCTTGAGTTTCGATGCACGGACTTCACATTACTGTAATTTGGTAAGCGTTAAGGATGCTACCTAAAATGACCATACTTGCGGCACAGCTGTTCTATCCTAGTCGAACGATACGATACTCGATAAAAAGATTGTCAACGCAAATCGTTTTCGGTTATTTTTATCTACCACAATGCTTCCTTGCGTACCACGAATACGTACAACAAAATTTGATGGCAATAAGGTCGGGTACTTTCAGTCAGTCTTCCAGGGGGATTAATGGCACAGAAAGATCAATTACTGTGGACACACGTGAAGTTTTATTTCTTAACATTTTGTGTCCATGCCCGTGTAGTTTTTGGGGGCTCTCCAATCATTCTCGAAGAAGAAGATGCGAAGTTATTTCGAAACCTATGATGCGGGCATGCAATGCAATCGCTCATTAACTCGTTGTTCTTATTTGAGTGATGGAACGTAATGAAAGAGCAGGTTCTGCCATAGAGAAAAGTCTGTAGTTGGGAGAACACGGCTGATTGTTCGTGCATCGTATACTAAGACATATGTTTTACATTTCACTGCTAGATCAATCTTCAATAATTTACATTTATGAATGGTTAATTTTAGGTAATAACGTGGACGTTTTGTTCATTCTAATTTTCATGAAAGTACCCTGAGCTACTCTTATTTGACGTAATGGGAAATGTACTGATAATGTATAATGCAAGTGATCATTAACGCACGTTGGAGACGGAGCGTTGCACTAGCGAGACGTGGATAATCCAATAGCAGCTCTTCGCCCAGTCAGCGCAACATGATTTGGATGTCTGGTTTTGATTTGGTTTGCTTATTTCGTAAAACTTTCGTGTATTGTCGTAAGCTAGTCGACCTATTGTGTAAGCTGTTCTACGTAAAATTTCGCCCCTGCTTCGTCTTGCTCATTCTGGTTTTTACTCGCTATCAAATGTTCAAATTCGTAATGAGTGACCATTGTTAAAAAGCCGCTTCTGTCGTTAAATCACTACACTATTATTTTAGAGCAGTAATAAACTCGATAATTCTGTTCATGATCGCATTCACATTTAGAATGAATTATTTGGAAGGCATTTCGCTCTTATTATTTTCACCGTGTATGAAACCGCAATGCCATCTAGCTCAATAATGATCGAAAAAGCTTCCTTTGACTTCCTACTCTAAGTTTTTCCATGAGTGGAGCTCCACGTTTTTTCGATCTCATCAGAAGTGTGCGAAAATGTGTTATCTTTCTTTTCTATTTGCATGTTGCTATTAATCCAAAAAAATAATTACTGAATTACTCAAGTTTTTGAACTTGAATGTAACAACGAATTAACTCAGATATTTGCTTACTCCTTGTGTCAAGTTGAAGATTCGTCCGCAGCGTTTCTACCCAAACACAAGGTCTAACTTATTTCATGGTCTGATTATTTTTCCTATTTAAAACGGAAATTATGACGCTTACATGAAATCTTTTATTTATAGAAAAGAATTTGGTTTTTTCTGTCCGAGCTAGATGGTCCCATCTCTTCGCTCTCTTGAGATTGCTTGTTATGGATAGGAAGGTCTTAAACTTGTATAGTAATAATGCGTTAAAAACTACTTCGATGAAAAATGAACACATTTTCAATATTTATGAAAAAATAATTATTTTTTCATAATTTTTCTCAGGGAGATGCACAAATTGTATCAAAAGGGAATTTGCCCTCCCAGAGGAAGAGAGATATGAGACTCCGAGCTGAAGGTTAGGTAGGTCTTCTTTTTGTTGGAATAGGATAGGTATTTTGTTTTGTTACCTGTCTTATTTTTTTGTTCACTTCTGTAATTTTTGCATCACTTCGACTTTCTTCTTCATTTTTTATCATGTTTCTTTTTTCTTCAGTTTCCTGCATTAAACCCCTCAGCGGGAGACAGTTATTGTATCAATGGGAATTAGCACTCCCAGGGGGAAAAAGTGAGGGCCCGAGCTGAGAGTTAGGTAGGCTTTTTTTTCGTTGAAAATGTTTTTTTTGTGTGTTAAGGACCACTTTTTTTGGTTCACTGTTCTGTTTTTCAGCACCTGCTACTTTCTTCTTCTTCAACCTTGATCTTGTTTCATAATCTTCTTTCTCAACTTACTGTTTCTCTGCCCTTTCTGCATAGATTCCGCGTTCCCTTAACTCCATACCAAATGGTGCCTTTCTCCTTCCTCTCTTTGGATCACCTTTGTGGCGGATAGGGAGGCTTAAACTGACTAATAATTTAATAATCTTTCTGCGTTAAAGAAACCTTCAGTTTAAAAACGTGAATTCTACTCAAGTAAATAGAAGGAAGTTGATCTAGGGAAAAATTACATCAAGAAATTTGTACGCAATCTGTCATTCTGGCGGGTCTCGAGTTTTATAGTAATGAAATTTCAGAATGTGAAATTTCTGAAGCCAATCAACCATGTGTTAACAATGACCTTGAACTCTTAAAAGGATCCAAAATGTATTGAAAACTAGGGCTTTGCTCATGGAACGTTTTCATAAACGAGTGCCAAATTATTCCAGTCTGGGAAGAATATTTGATACGAATTTGAGTCATGGAATAACTGTTACCCTGCGGATCCTTTTCTTTCATTTCATGAGGAGGCAGAATTGAATTTGTTTTCCCTGAACCTGGGGCCGTTGGTGGACATTAGTTGCATTCTGGCAAAGAGCTGGACTCTGCTCAGGTTCCCTCACGCATCTGAGTCGGATTTCCCTGCGAAACTCGTGCTTCTATCATTGACAAAGGGGGTCAGTTTCTCATGTTATTATATTTCATTTCTAGGCGTCCAGTCGCACTAAATTTCTGTTGCACGTGGTCTCAGTCGATTAGCTTGCGCTCCCTGGGGGAGACGTGAGGTTCCGAGCTGAAGATCAGATTGTTCTTTTCATTGTAATAGGCAAGGTTTTGGTCTTGTTTAGGATCATCTTTTTTTCTCGTTCAATTTATATATCTTTTTACATTTACTTCTTCCAATTTGTTTCTTTGCTCATGGTATGGGGAGAAATACCTTGTTCATAGATAAATTTCCGATCTCCTTTATTCCATACTGGATGGTGCCTTCCTTCCTCTTTTGGGAATATCTTCTTTGTGGCTTGGGAGGCTTCACTTAATCTAATCTCGGCCAATGATTCTTGCTGAGACGCTACTTCCAATCCTTGAATGCAATGGTCGAAAGTGATCGGAATCAATTCCTGTGGTTTATTGTCAACACAATGTAGCTAGAGTTTTACGTTTTTATAAATAGCAAGTGATAATCATCTACGAATCATTATCATAGGTCTTTAATTTTATTTTTGCAGCTTGAGCTACCACCAGTAAGTTTTTAATAATATTCGTTGAGTTTTTTTTCGATCAAGAGCCTCCAACACATTCTTTTGTAGTGAGAATCCTGTGCCTGGTCTTTGTTTTCGGCCTGCGTGCTAGTGGAATAAACACAAAGGCATCCTTGGCTTCTCGCCACGAGCCTGCTTCATTTAATATCAAATCGTACTGTTTTGTGACTGCCCTGCACCCGCCGCCATGCAAGTCCGAGGACCCTAAATCTGGGAAGTTTTTTGCACGCTGTCGTAAGTTCCGGCTGTTTATTTTTGTCCATTCTTCCTCATTGTTTCTCCTAAACGGTTCACAACGCTTTATGGCAACTTGAGGTCCGCTGGCAACTGGGCCGGATAAACAAATTATTATTAGCTGCTGTCCATGACTCGCTCGCAACAGCCTCTTGCTTAAGAGTGGGAGACGTAGCGGCAGTTCACTGCTGCCCAGCGCTTGCTTTTATTTTAGTGGTCTCTAGAAATAGAGGACACAACCGTCCTCTTGCTACGACACTTATGCGTCAAGTGTCAACGCGAAACGGGCAAAATAAGTCAAATAATCAAGCGTACTTGTGTAGCCATTTACGATAGTTTAGCTTTGGTGATAGTGTTAAGTTCCTCGATGTATGTGGTTTGTATTCGGTCGTTAAGAATGAAATTTATTCATGAGACAAAGAACAAATCACACCTCATTTTTAATGACCTAATACCCTTGGCTTACAATTGCATATCGCTTGATGTTTGTGCCGAAAAAGTAGCCTAGCGAAAATTATCTGTGCTAATCTGAGTTGATAAATTAACAGGACGTTGTAGAATTTCAGCTCGAAAGATAATCTTAAGAGTCACTATCATTTTAAAGTAAACATTCTCTAATTGAATTGGCCTTGCGCTGTCGGTTTTTTAAATTGAACGTGTGGAGGCGGGCCTTGTTTGTACCAATCGGTGAAAAAAAAATCATTGGAACCTCGAGAGAAAAATACTTAGGCACTATGTGGGGTTTGCAGAGCTATCTCCAGTTTATCGACGCACGGACAGCTGTTGACATTAGTTCAGCTGATGGCAGTGCTTGACTGAAGTGTTTACGGAAGGCAGGAAACGGTCGTTTCATTAGTTGCTGTGTCTGCTGTCATGAGCTTTGCAGTGTCAAAGAAGAAGAAAACTTGAACGTGACTTGATGGCGCCTTGTCGTGGGCTTATTTGTGCGCTCTTTTTAAACGGTGAGCTGGAAAAGTGTCGCTGTAGGTCCTAATGGTAGTGCCGTGGTGGTGCGGTGGTAGTAGGGTAGAAGTGAGCGGTTATGGTGGTGGTGCGTCACCACTATGGACTGCCAGTGTGTGGTTGTGTATACCATAATAAGCATCAGTGACGAGGCCTCTGCCTCTCCAATCTCCCCCTCGCAACGTCTGTTGTCGGTGCCGCTTGACTCACGCACCTCGACGCCGTTCCGGTCTTCTGGCTGTTTGTCTATCATCGCCAGGCTCCTCAAGAAGTACGGCCTAATGAGAATTGGTGTTATTGGTTGTGCGTACTTGAATTGCATTTAATGTGTTGAATGTCGGATATTAGCAATAGTAGCTTAGATTGCGCTCTGTGAGTAAGGTTTAAAAAGTTGAGTTAGGTAGAGTAGTTGTGCTGTCCACAGTATGAGCAGTTGCGAGAATAGTTCAATCGACTTTTAAGTTATGAAATTAAATACGGTGTGATAGAATGCAATGAAGAATTTACACTGTGCAGTGTGTCCCTGATATTCAAATCATATCTTTCAAATTAGTCGAAACATAACATTTGTCGCTTTTTACGCTCGTTTTTTGTATTTTTTCTATTGTGTAGATTCTTCATGATAACTTGCTGAAAATGGAAGAACAAATTTGAGTGACAAATATTTTTTTCTCGGGCGAAAGCTTCGCTCAAAATTTTCAAGTCCTAAACATCTTTATCCCATTTGGTAAAACATCTCAATCGGTCAATTTACACAATTTCGAAGCTCGCAAGCTAAATGGAAAAGACGAAGAAGAAACGTCAAGATATGGAAGGCAGGTAGACTACGTATCGACTACGTAGACTACGGTCGCTTAGGTGATCAAAAATGTAAGACGCCTATCTCAGTCAATCCAACAAAGGTCACTGCAGTGGATATGGAATGCAAAATTAATGACCCGCGATGTCTCTATCTTTTAGTACTCGTGGTTAGAACGCATCTAAAACGCATCGCACTAGGGGCTGTTATGGTTCTTAAGTACCGCTGTGTCGATGTTTTGGACTCGGTAGCTCAGTGATCCAATCTGAATACCTGTATTAAGACTCGATGTGGGCAGAGCTTGAGGAACACTAGTGGACTGGCCAGAAATACGGATGAAGAGTTTCAAGTTTCATGTGAAAATGAATTTATTCTACAGACAACTACACAATGGAAAATAAAATATTACCAGTTTTAGCATATTGAGTATTCTAAAACCTTCGATTAGAGAGAGATAGGCTTGGCCTTATGTGGTGCAAAATTGTATATTTTGATAACAGCTCCAAGCTTTTTATTGTAGACCGTTTCATTCGCACGCTATGGCATTCTCTGTGGGGATCATTTCCTTTCGATTTCTGCAAGCTGAAAAATTCCCTGACAACATTTCCATGTTACATTTATAGATGTTTATTCGGAATCCTTGTGTTCTATATTTAATCGCGCACTGTGACCGTTTTTATTAGTTTAATCAGCTGAGGCTTGCTAAAAAAAACCGCTGAAGTTTATTGTGACACGGTCATGCATGTTATGAAAGTCTTTGGGAAGCGTTTTCAATACACGGTCCTTCAAGTAGCCCCCAAGGCAGAAACCTCGCGACCATTCGAAGGAGGTTAGCCACTGCATGCCCAACTCCTCTGCCGCGCTCCATGAAAATTTATTTCAGACGGATTCTCACACATAAAGACCTGTGGCATGGAGCACCGTCCTGCATGAGCGATATGCGTTTGTCTTTTCATATGTATTCCAAAGTGCAAGGTGCGAATGAATTGAGAAAAAATTTTATCGTGTGCAAATTAGATGAAAATGGTCTTTGATCTGAACGCCATTGTGCCTGAATTATACGGTCGATAATAAATAAAATGCTTGTAGCTGGTAATAAAACTTGAAAGTTCGCAACAAATAAAACTCACGAGCTTTTGAGCTTTTAATATGCTGAAATTGGGTAGCTTTTTTTTCCTGCTCTGTGTAACAAAACAAAAAGTTATGCGACTCCTTTGTTGATACCACGACGAGCCCTAATGTTAAGAAATTAGTCTCGAAATTTTTAGTCTGGATAAGAAATTGTGTACCTGTGCATCTTTTTAAATTTATTTTTCGTCAATTCTCTTTGTCATTTGTGTACAAGGAAAATTGCCAATTCGCCCAAGATTTTACGAAGATTGCTGTGAATATTTTGTGTTTTCCTTTAACATATGTCATCAATCTATATCGTTAAATGTGAATTGCGTTATGAAAATATGATACATTTCGTTTCGCTATTTTCGACCCTCCACAATATGCTGTTTTTTTTTAGAAATGAACCTTCCTTCATCAAAATTGACGCCGTATCTTATTTACTTGAAATTAAATTATGCGCGCTCCTTGCTCAAAGGTTTATTTTTAATACTAGGGAGAAGTTACTGCATCTTTCATTTCTATAAGGCCGGTGTGCTACTCTACAGCCTTGCTGCACGGGTGTCGTGGATACTTTATCTGTATTTTTATACCTCGTCTCTCTAGCAGCTGTTGTAGCTAAAATTAAATTTCACTTCGGGCTCCACGCAAAAATTGTCGAAACAAGTTTTGAAACGTGTGTGTAGTTAACAGCTTCTTTTCTGAATTTCTTTTTGTTGTTGACTTCACGAAATTTTCAGAAGTAAGATAAGTTAACTTAAGCATTCATAGAGCTCCTGTTATGTGTTTAATTTCGTTTTTTTTTTTTCTGTCCAAAAATGCAGTTGTGTGGTTGTTGAAGTGTACGTAAGTGAAAATCGTATGTTTTCACTAAATTGGTTGACTGCTGTTATTAGTATTGCAGAATGTTATCTTATTGGTGTTAGTTTATTGGGTGTTGAGCATATTTTTACTCAAGTGTTGTGTCTTCAACTTGGTGATTTATCAAGAGGGTTATATTTTTGGAATGGGAATTTTATCTTCTTCAAATAATAGAGAAATTACGTTTTCGGTCAATGATATTATTCATGGTCTTGAATGAACTACAGAGGTCTTCTGAGATGTAAGCGTTCACACGTTCCCAATAGTTTGTGCGCCGCAGCTGAGCTTAGGAGTGAAGTCTTTCATCTCTATTTTTAGTTATGACTTTTTCCGGTGATCGATGTTCACGGTGCGTGACAATTTAATTTTAGAACATATCTCTTTTACTTGAATTTCCAAGGAGTATATTAGTTCTGAATGCAAATATGATTGTAATAACTCGAGTAATTTCATCTTTTATTTTTTGTATTAACATCGCCAGGAAGGCTTCTTAGTTTATTGCTTTCACTGTTCATTTTAGATTCCTGAAAACACAACGTTTAACCAAAAGTTTCTATATAATTCTTTAGTACTTTTAGCTTCAATTAACTGAAACAAAAGCTGAGCTGTTGTAATAAAAGCTTCATTTACAAGAATTTCTTCAGCACTTCTTGTGCGTTCTCATCAAAATTGAGGATGGAGCGACGAGATCATCATAGGAGAAGCCTCTCGCCTTGTCGCGTCTCGTGATCTCAGAATATTGACATCTTAGGCTATTTGTGGCTGTCACCGCCAAGGTGCTCGATGATCACGAACAACTATATGCGTCGAAACTTGGAAAATTGAGTGAAATGTCAGTTGTTTGATAATGCCAGGCGTTCCCTTTGGAAGTCTGGCTGTGAGTTGGCGTTCATTTGCATCAAAGGTGGCCTGAAGCCTCCTGATTTTGTATTCGCGGTAGGAATAGACATCATCCGAGCTATTTTGCTCTGGCTCGGTGCCAGCTTTGCTAAATGATATGGGATATTAATATAGGGAATTTCCTTCCAAAGGGAATCAGATAGTTTGTTGTTCCCGAGTACTGTGTGAAGCTAGAGATTAATAAAAATGTTCTTATTACAGAGCTGTTGCAGCATATCTCCGAGCCTTGAATCTGTCTCCCAACCATGCGGTGGTGCACGGCAACCTCGCCTGCGTCTACTATGAGCAAGGGTACGTTCTGACCTCTTTAGTAGGAGTGGTCATGCTCTTTCATGTTGTGGTTATTCATTGAAGAATTTCCTTCTTTCTTGTTAGAATGCTAGGAACTTTATGGAAAAGCGTGTGTTTATGATGACGCTTGCGCTTTTGGTGACTTCTTTGTGTATTTATTTTTTGTCATAATGGCGTTTTTGGCGACTCCTTTATTGTGTATCGTTTATTTGCTGTCCTTATTTATCAAGTGCTGCTGACGGTTATGTGAATTTAATGGACTATCAATACCTTTTCCCCTCAGGGGGATACAACTGTTGTATCTATGGGAATTAGCGCTCCCAGGGGGACTGTGTTAGGGCCCGAGCTAAGGGTTAGGTAGGCTTCCTTTTTGTTGGAATAGAATAGGTTTTTGTTCTGTTACGGACCTTTTTTTTCGGTTCACTGCTGTCCTGTTTTTTCAACACCTTCTACTTTCTTCTTGAACTTTGATCTTGTTTCATAAACTTCTTTCTTATCTTACTGTTTCTATGCCCTTTCTGCGTAGATTCCACGTTCCCTAAACTCCATACTAAATGGTGCCTTCCTCCTTCCTCTCTTTGGATCGCCTTTGTAGCGGATAGGGAGGCTTAAACTAACTAATAATCTAATCTAATCAATACCTTTTTAAGACGAGTCATAAATGTTCACGTAGCTTAAGGAAAGTACTAAGTAACATCTCAATGATTGATTGAAGTAATTGAACTCAGTGATGATTGAAGTAGTAAAAGGCGTCAATTTCAGAACATTCTCGTTAGTTTCAAATAAGTTGCAGAATTTCTTTTCATTTAGTGAAACATGCAACATAGTTCTGTAGTACAACTCGGTTGTTTTGGAATGGAAACCTTTTTTGACATGAGTTTTCCGTTTTCAGTCTCATCGACCTGGCGATTGACACGTACCGGCGTGCGATTGAATTGCAGCCCAACTTCCCTGATGCTTACTGTAATCTCGCCAATGCGCTCAAGGAGAAAGGCCAGGTGTCGGAGGCTGAGGAGTGCTACAACACAGCGCTGCAGCTCTGCCCCACTCACGCCGACTCTCTCAACAACCTCGCCAACATCAAGCGCGAGCAGGTCAGTGAAGGCGCTTCTTTCCAATTTTCAGGCTGGCTGCTGCCCATGAGGGTTGGTGTAGGTCTGAGGAGCCTGTACTCGAATTTTGAGGGTGGTGTTGGCCATGAAATTTTCAACTTTGTGTAAATCTGAGGCTTTACTCGAACTGTTGAAAAAAAACTCTTGTCATAATACTCCCAATTTCAGATGAGTCAGTGAGGAGGGCTTGTTCTAGTTTTGATGCTCACTGTAGTTATGATATTCTCAACTTCTTGTAGGTTAGTAACAACGTTGTTCTAATTTTTGTGATGCTTGATCTTGTGTGTACCTGTTGATGTTCGCGTCATTCGGGGAAGTGTCTTATTCGTGAACCATCAAATCAACTTAACGACTTCTGTATCATTTTTCGCTCGTGCGTCTTTCAAGTTTTCGTATCTAGGAAGAAAGATTAGGGTTAATATTTTGACATCTGTTAATCCATGTGCACGAGGGTATATTTGTATTTCATGCTCCACCCATCTCTTTATACTTGATGAAACGTCTCGTCATTGTTTTGTACCGAAGAAAAATATTGTACTTACTGACAAAGTGTAACAAAAGCTAACCTGTTGGGGAATATTAGCTACAACTAGCATCTCAACTTAATTTTCGTCATAAATCGCCATAATTTGGTTGTCAAAAATTATGTTACTTTCGTTTTCATTTTCTGTTGATACTTGTTCCTGTCATTTAAAGTTGCGCTTCTTATTTTTTGAAAATTTCGGTGCCAGTTGGTTTTTCGTTCCAGGTACTCATTTTGATTTTTTAATGCCCCAACAAAACATCCATCCCAAGTGTTCAGCTATATTTACTCTGTCACTCCTGGACAAATAAATATTTTCGAAACCAACTTGGTTTTCACAACTTCATTCCTGATTATGATGGATTGTAACGCACCCGAAAGCTTGGGAGATATATTATCAAGTTGGCTCCTTGGCAAAACTGAATGAAAGCGAACTCTCGTACGTTGTTCACTTCGTTAATACCTGGTGTGTGTTCAGGGACACACTGAGGAGGCTACAAGGTTGTACCTCAAAGCCCTGGAGGTGTTCCCCGAGTTTGCAGCGGCTCACAGCAACTTGGCCTCCATTTTGCAACAGCAGGGCAAGCTTAATGAGGCTCTCATGCACTACAAAGAAGCCATCCGCATACAGCCTACCTTTGCTGATGCCTACAGGTATGACATGCTTTTTATTCAATTGTTTTGGAATGCTTGGTACTATTGAACCCACTTATTGATCAAATTCAAGGGCTCGTGATTGTTTGTGGTGACTTACTTCTGCTACTTTAGGAGCTTTATGTTTTCAGTGAGACGCGAAATTGCGTCAATAATGCATTACATTTTTGCATTGAAGCGTGGTGAACAGTTCACGTCGCCCTGGTAACTTACATTGGTCGCATAGCGTAGAAATTTGGAACATCAGAACTAATGTTAATAAGAATTAAGGAGTTTCACTCGTTGAACGATGAAAGTTTTTTGAAGTATTTTTCCAGCATTCAGTGTATTAGCTATCTTAAATTTTCAGTGAGAAAATTGAATTATATCTGATAAACATAAGAACGCACAGTTCGTGTGTTTGTTAATGTCCGAATTTAAGACGTTTCCATCAATGCATTCTATGTTGGTTAACTGAATTGATTTATTTGAGAAAAAGTTTCATAAATTAGTATTATGATAACCAAATTTGACTTCATTCCTTTGGTTAATCTCGCTTTGAGGGTCACTTCATTGCTAGAATTGCATTTTTTAATGTTCCATGGCATGTGTGAGCGGTTGGAGTTGCCTTCACTGATCAAGACTGTCTCCTAATGTTACATTCTTACGTTGCAGCAACATGGGCAACACGCTGAAGGAGATGCAGGACATCCAGGGTGCCTTGCAGTGCTACACGCGCGCTATTCAAATCAATCCCGCGTTTGCTGACGCTCATTCAAACCTGGCATCCATTCACAAAGACTCGGGCAACATTCCCGAAGCCATTCAGGTTAGATAACCGATATTTCTCTGACAGTTGTATTGTTAGAATATTTTTATTGCAAGTGAAATTTAAGTTTTTATAATGGTGCGATGCATCAATGAATGTTGATTTGAACGAGGTTTCAGTATCTTTTTGCTTTATAACTTACATTTTCTCGAAACGTGTTAATAGATTTTGTAAACCTCTTAATATTGTGGAGTGTGTAAAAAGCAAATCTTCACGAATACTTTGTTCAAGAATTGTTATCTTTTGTTGTATTGTTTGTTATTGTTTAATACATTTTGTAACGCCTCATTTCCATTTCATTTTCGAATGAATGTTTACATATAGAGAAAAGCAATAGGCCGCGTCTACGTGACGAATTACAAAGAATTTTTTTTTTTTTTTTGACCTGAAGTGTGGCTAAAGAAGGGATCTTCTGGAGCATTGAGACGTTTACTGCGTAAATAGTGACACGATTTAAATCCTTAATCTCTTGCATTTCTCGTGGTCTGTATGAATAAATTGATGTAGGGAGATAAATATTTTCAAGTTCAAGTATTTGGCGAAAATTTATTTGATCTGTTATGAGGTACACACATTACCAATGTTGCTAAGTGCATAATCCTTCCACACAAAGGACTCGTGGTCAGTAACACACGAAGTAACCGTATTGCTTTCTCCAGTCCTACAAGACTGCCCTGAAGCTGAAGCCAGACTTCCCTGACGCGTACTGCAACTTGGCTCACTGCCTGCAAATTGTGTGCGACTGGACGAATTACGATGCTCGAATGAAGAAGCTCGTAACGATCGTGGGAGAGCAGCTCGAGAGGAACCGCCTGCCGTCCGTGCACCCTCATCACTCCATGCTCTACCCGCTCTCGCACGAGTATAGAAAAGCCATCGCAGCGCGTCACGCTAACCTCTGCATTGAAAAGGTGCGTCAAACTGAACCACTTGGCAGGCTCGTGTGCGTATGGTTCTTGTTTTGTAGGTTTTTATTTTTGAAGGGTTAATGTACATGTTGTAAATGGCAAGCAAATACATCTTACGTTGCAAGTCGAAGATTGTCAACGAATTGTGGTTTAACATTTACTCAATGATGAAATTAATATTGCTTAAATTAGTGTGAGCCATTGCCACGAACAGTGTTGTCTGAGTAACTGAAACATTTTTTACGAGGAATGAGTGTTGATAGATTAAAATTCTAAAGAGCTTCATTTTCATCATGATTTTCGTAGTCGGATGGATGTTAAAAAAAAAGAATTTTTATTCAATGCAGAGAAAAGTTATGAAGTTATATTCTAGTTCAGCATTGGTTTCAGTGTTCCAAACAGTTTTAGGCTAATTCAACATTTTCTTCGATTGTAAACCATTGCCTTTTTTGATAAATGAACTATAATTTTTACAAAAGCATCTAATCGCTTAATTTTTGCAAAAGCTATGATTTTCACAGAATGCTGCGTATTTCTCATTCGTGTGCCGATACTCGTGCAAGAAGTAAATCTCGTTTATTTCCCCCAGATCACTGTGCTGCACAAGCCGGCGTACAAGTTCCCGACACGACGTGCCAGCGACGGACGTCTGCGCGTTGGCTATGTGTCGTCTGACTTCGGTAACCACCCGACGAGTCATCTGATGCAGAGCATTCCAGGCCTGCATGACAGGAGTCGTGTTGAGATTTTCTGCTACGCTCTCAGCCCTGATGACGGCACCACCTTCAGGTGAGCGCATCTCGCTTATGAGTTGCTTGCATGGATCAGCATAGGGTATTGAATACATCTTGGAAATCAATGTAGACTCTTGAGTCAGTGCTTGGTCTAGGGAGTTTGTCTGTTAACTATGCTGTCATTGATGTTTGAATACGGCGTCAATTGCCGGCTGAAACTTATTTGATCTGACACTAATTTCACAATCTGATTCAATTTTTCACCCAATTCAAATGGTTGAATGTATACTATCCGTTACGTTATATTTCAGCGTATGTCAAAACTCATCTTGGAGGCAGGTGGAATTTTGTATCCCTTTCAAGACATAATTGTAGAAATGGGCGCTCATCTGCACGTCATGATCCTGAATTCGACGTCATCGTCATGAATTTTACTGTCGATCATTTGAGAAGAGAAAAAATTGAAAGCACCCGTGTTAGCGCTGTGATGCTGCTTGCTGTTTTTATGTCGTCGATGAATAGCAATCGCTTTTATGCATCACCTACCGTTTACTTCAGCTTCTTGAGTAAATAATTTTGAATGAGATGAGTCCATTCCCTTTCCTCTCGTAAAGTACAATATAAAGAATTTTTAAGACTTATGTGCTATTAAAATTACTGATGGAGACTGTTTCGCAATGTAATTTTTAACTCGACACTCTATTACTCAATGTTATAGAAGCAGAAATTGTCTGCCGGAAGCTGCCGACTTATTAACGCAAATTTGTATTACCTATTTAACTCCTATCATTTTCCTTGGTTAGGCCGTTCTTTTTGAACTGAACTACGGTTCAATTCTGTTCCAACGAATTTTTTTTGCCAAGCTTTCATAACCGTATCGATGCTCGGCTGCTGTTCTCTCGTCAAGTTCCTAGCAATTTTACCCTTGCAGGAGCAAGATCGCTCGCGAGGCCGAGCACTTCGTTGACTTGTCTCAAATCCCGTGCAATGGCAAGGCTGCTGACCGCATCAACCAAGATGGAATACATATTCTAGTCAACATGAACGGTTACACGAAAGGAGCCCGCAACGAAATTTTTGCCCTTCGACCTGCTCCAGTTCAGGTAATTATACAGTGCTAATAGCTCTCTCATATGTCTTAAGTAAAAAGTTATTGATTGATGTTGGTTTCAACTAATTTATTTTGCTGTGAATGAGTTTTAAAATGATCTCACAGTTGGCTGTGTAGTTAGCAAAATTTCTTGTTTATAGTTTTTACTAATGCATTTGCCTTGTGTTAGAATATCTTTCGTTCCATTTCCATAACGTGAATGTCCGCTTTGCCAGGCGATGTGGCTGGGTTACCCAGGCACGAGCGGCGCATCGTTCATGGATTACCTCATCACTGACGGTGTCACGTCTCCTATCAAACTTGCCGCTCAGTACACAGAGAAGCTGGCTTACATGAAACACACTTTCTTTGTGGGTGACCACAAGCAGATGTTCCCGCACCTCAAGGAGAGGGTCCTCATCAAGAGTGTCGTGAGTGGCTACGGTGTTCTAGTCTGAACTTATTTGTTTTGCTGGTTATAAACTTCGTTTTGTCTCAGCTGAGCTAAAAACTAAATTGTATTTGGTTGCAGTTGAGGGCGTATGTAGATTTTAACTGCGAGTCAATGCAAACATTCTGTGGCAACATGCCCTTTTTTATGAGACCAATACGAAACGATCATATGCATCGTGTTTTTTTGTATTGTTAGGAAAGTGGTTTAGTCTGCACTAAATCTTCTCTTTTTTCAGCACAAGCATCATTGCAATGTGTTTTTTTCAGTTATTTATAGTTAAACGACAGAGATCATAATGATGGTAACTACAACAGTTGTGATTGCATTTGCAGGATTCAATCAACAGCATGGATGAACCTCTGAAGGACACTGTAGCGCTGTTGAACACGGCCGACCTCAGCCCCGTTATGGAGAGCGCTGAACTCATGCGCGTGGCCGAGATCGTGAAGCCGTCCTCATCCACCAATGGTGGTGAGAACGGCAAATGTTCGGAACCCATCGAGGTGTCCGTTACTGTGGCTCAACTCAGCTCTACCGCTCCTATTCAGGTAACCACTAATTCACTGATACTTTCTTCGCAACTCGAAATGAAATATGCCCAGATCAAACGTACGTACATAATGTAACAGAATACTGTTCACATAACTTGCTGTAATAATGAAATATCTGTTGATTTGTTCTTTATGTCCTTAATTGTAGTTGCATAATTTCATTTGCTATTCTAAACGCATGTAGAGGCATTAGAGAGCTTTGACTTTCACTTACAAGCGCCTTAGTAAGAATCATTTCATCCATTTCTGTAAAGCAGAAAATGAATTTCATGAATCGAAATGCAGTTGTATATTTTATCTACAGTGTTTAAATTCCGAATTTGTTTTCGATATTTTTATGCAGTTTGAGATAGTTCAGGGTTTCTAGCAAATGAATTAAAAAAGTGCTCTACTTCAAGTGAACGTTAGCAAAGCCTGAACAACGAAGGTCGTTAACTGTTTTCCATTATTTATTTACTTATTGTTTGATCATTTTAAGATCAAAAAATAATTGTACTTGCTGATGCAAGTTCAATATGGCATTGAAAAACAGTGCTATTCATGCATCGCAAGAAGTGTTGCATTGCTTCGGTTTCTTAATACAGCTATATTGGTTTGCAGACCATGATCCAATCCGGCCAAGTACAAGCCACTGTGAACGGCATGGTTGTCCAGAACGGCTTAGCCACGACTCAAATGAACAACAAAGCTGCTACCGGTGAAGAGGTGCCTCAGAACATCCTGGTGACAACGCGACAGCAGTACGGTCTACCAGACGATGCCATTGTTTTCTGTAACTTCAATCAGCTCTACAAGATCGACCCTTCCACTTTGCAAATGTGGTGCAACGTGAGTCTTTAGTAGTATGCCACTTTGTGTCGTTACGAATTCCAAAATGGTTATTCTTTTATTTACTGTGTACAATTTCTTCGTTTAGTGAAAGAAATATAATTCTTCAATTCAAGTGTGCCCACACATTGAAGCCTCTCAGAACATGATCGTTTTGTTTTTAGGAAAGTTTCACTTAATGTATTGCAAGGTTATATGAAAAACGCTCCAAGCTTCTCTTACTGGGTAAAGCTCTCTCATTATCATGAAGGATTAAATTACTTAGCAGATCTATCTCTATTTATTGTTGATAAGGCGAAAAGCAATTTGTTAATGACGTCAGTGGTCTTTGAACCTCGTGAGAAAAGTTAAATGTGTGACAGAAGGATAAAAATTTATGTGGATTTTTAAATGAAATTTTCAGAGTCTGGAGTAGGTTGCCTGCTCGTGTAGTGGGTTGACTGGATATTATCCCCATGAAGTCAAGTGTCTCATTCAGGCGTTAGAAAGTATGTGGAACTCCGTTACAGGCTTCATGGCTAATACCTATTAGTGGAATAAAAACCTGTTATTTTTCTGACTCAAAAATTTTATAATAAATTTCAATGCTCAAAACTGAATTTTTTAGTGATTTTCTCTTCTTAGCTGCAATATTTCGCTTTAAATCAACGAGAAAGTTGATATTCTTGAAGAAAATTGTTTTACTTCGTGAAAACGTCCAATATTATTATTTCTCAATGAATTCAGATCAAATTTAACGTTGAAACTATTCTATTGCCAGATCTTGAAGCGAGTACCGAAGGGCGTAATGTGGCTGCTGCGATTCCCTGGGCACGGTGAAGCGAACCTCTTGGCACAGGCTCAGCAGCTGGGCATCGGCCCAGGGCGCATCATCTTCTCAAACGTGGCAGCGAAGGAGGAACACGTGAGGCGTGGGCAGCTCGTCGATGTCTGCCTCGACACTCCACTCTGCAATGGCCACACCACAGGTCAGTGGCTCTAGTTGCCTTCTCTGTGCCAAGGGTCCTTGGTTTTACTTCTGAATTTGTTATTTCTGCTGTCAATGCAATATGGTAGTTCAGGTCAAGAGTGCGTGCAAGTTTCAATTCAGGTTATTAAAAGTTACCGGCATTCTAAAAGCACCATGATGTGGCTTGTTGAATTAGAGCTACTTGGACCGATGAAGTTTATTTTATGGTGGACGTTAAAGTTGTTTTCCATTCGAGTGTTAGTAGTACGTGTTGGACGAAGTGCGTCGCATGCAGGAATGAAGAATGTTTTCTAGTTTTCTCATGTGAATATTAATATACCTCTCAATATCGCTTCGCAGAAATTTAATGATTTTATTTTCGCAAATTTTAAGTTTTTTGTAAATAGGCGAATGCACATTTTAGCGTTTGACGAAGTTGCCGTAATGATAAAACCTAGTCACTTGTTAGTGATCTTGCAGACTTTTTCTGTGTTACATAGCTTTGGTTTTACTTTGATGTAATATCGGAAAAAAGAAATTTTACTATCTGTCAAGTCATTATTTAGAATCGATGTGTCAACATCCACTAAATAATACATAGTTGTTGGTTGGTCTCTCTGTCACGCTCATAAGCACGCTTAATCACCGTATCTGTGATACGAGTTCCACCAGTGCACAAGTACAAGAATATTTTAATCGCGGGTTCTATTAGGATGGATATATTTGTTGATCATCTACATCTGGGATCTTCATTTAAGGAAAATATCGAATCCCGTCATTTTCGACGGCCGTGTACGCAAGTACACACATGAGCTTCACAGGTTCTGCTGCTGCTACGTTTGTGGTGCCACGTCCCTTTGTGCAGGAAACATACAATTATCAACCTTTGTGACTTTCGGCGTGAAATGTACTTAGTCTGCGAAGAGCTAGCAACTTGCCTTACTTTACTTACTTTTGCAGGAATGGATGTGCTGTGGGCGGGTACACCGATGGTGACGCTGATGGGCGAGACACTGGCATCTCGCGTGGCGGCCTCTCAGCTCACCTGCCTGGGCGTGCCTGAGCTCATCGCTACCACTCGGCATCAGTACCAGGATGTTGCTGTCAAGCTTGGCGTTGATCATGACTAGTAAGTACTTTGAGGAATTCAAAATTTTTGTCACTCCGAGCTCTGATGCGTGCATTGTTGAAACAAAATTTACTGGTGACTCGCGTTCGCATGTCTTGTCGGTTTTCATACATGCATCTTTTCATTTATCTTTACGCATCCTGTCATTTTAGTTATCTACCCAGCAATAGAAAAAGCGCTCAGCAATACAAGAGGGAGGGGGTTTAGTTCTCGGACTAAGTTAATGGATAATATATCTTTACCTATTGTAGTAGGATAGTTTAATGAAGTGAAATTCGTCCACACATTAATTAACCAACTACCATAAAAGCAAATAAAGTTCATTTTTCAATTAACCTTCCTATTGCTTTGATTATCCGCTGAAGTCTTTCTCTGAAACTTTCAACAGAAACACACATTTTCTCTTGCGGTATTTTGTTCTTTGCCTTCTTTAGGGACGAATGCGAATCGGCGACAGTGGCGTGAGATGATGCACAGACATCACTCTCCAACATTAACCAAATACTGAAGTCCAAGAGGTTCAAATCAGGCAAAGATGGAGCCACATAGGCGTTAATTAACTTGTTTTCAGAAATTACAGAAGCTTTTTAACAAGTACTGTCAGGAACGTGAAAGCGAGACTGTGGCAATTAATTGAGTGTAATTTTTTTCTGGTAAAGATGAATATCGGTAGCTTTTGTTTCAAATTGAAGAAGAGTCCGGAGACTTTTTCCTCATCCTGTATTTGCATTATACGGGTACATTACCATACTTATCGTGAGCTCTTCCACCAGTTTTGTTATTTCAAGGCTCTCAATCCAGTTTCTCGAAACGCGTCAACTCTTGTAGAACTGCAAATGGCATCTTTGTTTAATCACTGTGCATGTTAGTCATTAAACGTTAGCATTTTTCTATTCATACAGGGTGATCTTTAAATATGAGGCCTAAAAGAATATTTGATAACTCTTGTATCATTGAGTGGATTTTAAAAACAAAGTATTCATGAAATCCTGAAAAAAACTAGTTGAGTTGGATACGTTTCCAACCAAGATCCAGTGTGGCTAAAAGCCACATTCAAATGAAAAATGCATACGATTTTAGCGTTACCCCAAAAATGACAAGCTGGATAAAAGAAAAACTGTTCTTCCCTGTGGCATATCTTCCCTTTGCCCCATCAACCTTAAATTTTTCCTTTGCGGATATCTTTAAGGAAGAGTTTACCGTGAAAAACTAACAAATCTACACCAGCTCAATTTATCCATCGAGGACGAAATCCAGCGAATTGGATCTGATCTCACCAGTACCCTAATGAACAGTCTGCGGAATCGTGTCGATTTTTGTCTGCATTCAAGAGGGCAGCACATGAGGAATATTATATTAAAAAAGTAATCAAAATAAATCTAGTGTTTTTCAGGATTACATGAATGCTTTGTTTTTTTTATTAAATAGTCTTTGAGGCTCCATGTTTAAAATTACCGTTATCACAACCCCTGTCATCAGACTGGCGCTAGCATTAAGTTGCCATCGATATCAGTATGTCACTCAGCGGTGAACTTCAAAAAACCACTTTAGTGAAGTAATTCAACAAGAAATACATGAATCAAGATAATTCTTGAAAGAATACATGAAAGTTCTCTGGGATGCAAAGGCTTAAGGTCGTTTGGGCATGTAGAAGTGATAAAATTTAAGTTATGCATTTGAGCGAGGCGTTTCTCGCTTCTACAGCCACATGTAACATAACCAATGTATTATTTTTGCAGCCTGAAGGCGATCCGCAACAAAGTGTGGGAGGCCCGGATGAGCTCGCCACTCTTCAACTGTAAGATTTATGCCACAAACCTCGAGAATCTCTTCGATGCTATGTGGGAAAAGTACCTAAGTGGTGACGAGCCGGACCACCTTGTTGACTATTAAATATTAGCTTGTGGCCTCGCCAATAGTAGTGATGAAGGCTGTTGTTCATGCAACAGAAGTGCCTGGTACGTCTCTACATTGCAAAGTGCCGAGGTAGTCTATCGTCTGCGTTGATTAATTTCTATTACGAGAAATAATTTCATGTCACTCTAAGTGCGAGGAAGTTGCTGTAGTTCTTGATGAATTGAAATAATCGCAAGTAGTGCATCAGCAACAATAGTGTTTTTCCTGAATTGTTTTTAATTGCGAATTGTAAAACGGTTGAAGCGATGAATCCGTGAACATCTAATTGAGGACTGTAATAAAAGGCCTTGAGTCGTCTAAAACCCACTGGGAGTAAAAGCTATAATATCTAACAGGTTTATTGACATAAGGTGATATGTGGAAACGTCTGTTAGATAATTTATTAACTGGGAGCGACCTTTCGTACGTTTTCTTTATTTGTATTATATGATGCTACTCGGGAATCTGTACTGTAGCCTAATTTAAGTTTCAATATGAAACATTGATATGTATTTCTTTTGTTTGATGAGGCATTCCTTGCCGTTTGAACTATCGGATAGGCACATCTTCAGCCAAACTTTATTTGTAAATATAGTAGTTATTGCTGAGGATTGCGTGTGTCCTTCTTGCATATCTACTCCATCGTTAGACACGATGTCGATTGTTTTATGGAGAGGACCGATTTCATTTCGGTTACTATGGATATGTTCTTCTTTTATTATCCTACAAGGATACGTGTTCACAGTTGGAATGAGCGGCATTTAGGTTTTCTTTATTTATGTGCTTCATTGTCTGAGCCTGCTGTTAAGCTTTGAATATGTACCTCTTGAATTGTAAATATGAAAATAGTATTATATAGCGTCATGCTGCTACCGCGTACATACAGTGGTTTACCAAACACGCCTTAGGCGGTGCTATGCTTCATGTGAACGTGCCAGTCGTCTTTTCTGTTTTTCCCGTCACTACTGCAAAATTTTTAATGATAAGACTTTGTTGACTGGGTACATATGTGTGAAGCAAGGTATGTGAAAAGAATTCGCACTTATATATTGTTAGGAGTTTTGTTCCCTTATAGTTAACGTCAGCTGTAAAATATTGGCCTGCTTGAGTTTTCCGTTCTATATATTGTTTGACTTCGTTACAGCGTGAATTCTGTGCATTTTGTGTAAACCTGTTACAGGTGCATCGACCTGAAGCTGCAAGATCTGTTTAGGGCTCCAATGTAATTTTGCCTGACGTTGAGATCCGGCTGAAAAGAAGTGTTCGTTTTCAAATGGGGAAAAATGAGTCTCGTCACTTACTCGCTCATTAATTCATAAAGTGTCATTTACAGTAGCTAGAACTTTTCCTTGACTTAAGCACAGCTGAGCCGTTGATATCGACTGCTGATCTAAAATAACGCTTAGTGTAGCTTACATGTTCTGCTTACAGTAGAAATCGATTGGTGCCTGTGTAAGCAGCATACCTACACGTAAGTAATTTTAGGTATATTTTGGCTGTGGATATCGTTAAATCTTAAAGTTCCCTTTCTTCACCCCCCACTTCTGTTACATCATTACTGCCGAGTGATGTCCAATAAAATTTACATCATGAAGCTTTGTATTTAAACCTTATTTAGTGCAGGTGAAGAATTTCCAAACAATGAAGTTGAAGTGGATTTCTAAATGAAATTGATTCTTAGTTTCTTCCCCTTGTGGGCGTTCATCGTCGAATTATACCTTACATCAAATACGTCCAAAGCACCTTCACCGTGTTACTTCGCTTAGTAAATTAAGTGTACCTAGGAGCATCAGAATAACAACTGTTAGTGAAGCGTTGTCGCATAAAAACCTGTACTTTTCTCGTGATTATCAGGTTGTCGCATAAAAACCTGTACTTTTCTCGTGATTATCAGGTTGTCGCATAAAAACCTGTACTTTTCTCGTGATTATCAGGATGCAACAGGGGTAAGAAGAGCCAAATTAGCCATAGCCAAATTAGTGATTTACCAACTTTATACAGAATCATGTTCTATGAACATTACCTTACCCATCATGCCACGAGCTATTATTGCTCTTGTGTATCGTGTTGCCAGACAAAACAACCGGGCAGACAGCTTTCAATAAGAAAACATTCATACTCGACCCACATGTAATACTTGAACTGGGTTGGTAGAATAGTTTAGCAACACTGGATGCATGAATAAATAACCGGAATAAGCTTTGTTGCAAATCGATTCGTTTCAAGTCTTCCTTGAAGTGACGAGTCTTTAACGAACCGTGATGTGACGGAATGCGTCTCTCGCTAAGTTGAATTGTTACATTCGAGCGTGAGGAACATCCGGGAAAGGAATTAGAACACACCTATCAAGGAATAAGATTTTTTTTCATTTCGCAAACGGCAAATCACACGAGCATCATGTCAATAATGCGTTAAAGAAACGTTTAATACTAAAAAGAACAATTCTACGCTGTAAAACGTGGGTAGAGTTTGGTACACTTATTTTAAAGTATAAAATTGAAATATAGATAAATTTCGAACTACATATTTTCTAATCCGTAAATTGGATACAGAACTCCTAATGGACTATGAAATTTCATAGAGCTATATTACTTCACAACCAAAAACCTCGTTACGCTAGCGACATTATACACAACCTTTTGATCCTTAAACTAAGCCACAAATGATTAATAACTTCATCGCCTAATTCTTGAGACCGAACATCTTAATAAAACGTCATATACTCGTTGGAAAAAAAAAATGCAAGATCGAAATCGACGAAAATCCAAGTAGAACTGTTACATCTTTGCGTTGGTGAAGTGACAGATTTTTCTGGCTAGGTTTTACTGAAAGATAGGTTTTACTGTCGTTATCCTTTCAAGTAAACAAAGGTTTAGACAAATTCGATTCACGGGTGCAGCTGAAGGTATGTGGCGAGTTAGCTACCCTGCTCTAAGAGGCACAGGTCCGATAATCTCATTCGAGACAGGGACAGAGGTAGCGAAATTCGGTTGAACTAAATTTATACCGCTTGAAGTGGAAGATACTTCACACATCATCGTCTTAATACCATAACACGCAAAAGAGACAGCAAAATAAATCGACACGAAAATAATTTTAGAAAGTAAAACAATGACCCTCATCGCAGTCGCACAAGAGCCTGCTTTCGTTTTTTTCTCTAGTCCGCAATGGAAACGGGAGTTGAACTAGTGATCTACTGAGCTCAATTATATTGTAGAAAGGTGTTGATCATATCAACATACAAGTATTGAGCTCAATTATTCATTTCCTCACAGCTGAAACATGTCCTGGAGATAATTGATTTGAGTTGCTAAGCTGATAGGAAAAGCTCATTTCTCCAGATACATTGACGAGATTGGGCATGGCATTCTTCCCGACAACTTCTGAAATCTACATAACCTAAATGTAATGGCAACAAACTCGCCTAATACGAGCAACTTATCCCTCTATTGAGACACGTGAAAAATTGAAAAAGACAGACATATTTAAGAAAGACACATAGTGCGTTATATGAGCTGAAGAACGATAATTAAATAAGTTAATAAAAAATATCCGTGACCTCATAAAATTTAAATCCCAAAAAAGGAAAGAAGAAGGCGCAATTTCATAATGAAAGAACTGTGGAATCAATGCACAAGTAAATTTCCACACGAGATTTCTTGTGTATTGTAGCAGCAAGATTGAAAGAAGTTTAAAAAAATAAGATATGAGTTGAAAAAGAATTACTAGATGTTGAAAAGAAAAGACAGCATTGGTATGAAAAAGATGCTCCGTAACAAAACAATACTGTAAAACCGTTTTTACTTCAACAGAAGGAAGGCCTATCCAATCTTTCCCTGAAAGCTTGTGCATTGTGCATTGATTTCATGAAATGCACTCATTTTATCTTTCCGAGGATCGGGTCAAAAAATATGTGAAAGACCAACCTACAGCTCGACCACGGACTACCTGAATTTTTAATATAGTACGCAGAAATTCAACCTCGTCCATTCACTCGGGCTGACGATATCTACGCACAAAGCGTTGAGAAAGCTTCTGTGCACCTAAGTTAAACCTTTCCAACAACTGTGTTCTAAAGGGAGGAAGAAAGAAGGCACCATCAGTATGGAGAAGAGGGAACGCGGAATTTACGCACAAGGTGTTTCCACACAAAATCCCATGCGTATAGGAGCAACAAGTTTAAAAATACGCTAATGAAACAAAATAAAAGTTGAAGCAAAAAGTAGATGCAGAAAAATACAACAGTAGTAATCCGAAAAAATGGTCTATCAAAACAAAAACTTATTCGATTTCGACTAAAAGCCTACATAACCATAAGCTTGGGACCTCACATCTTTCCCCTCGAACCGCTTGTTACCACAGATACATAATTTGCATCGCCTTGAGAGGGTTTTGTGCACACTATGGATAGTAATCCCGAATAGTTCAAATAACTAGCCATGACCTTAAACGCGGAACGTAGCCCTTCCTATTTTATTGTTTCTGCGGTTCAACGCCGCTATCAATTGCTCCCCAGAAATAGACAACAAACGAACATTGTTTAGAGTAATCCGTACTGGCTTTCCGACTATCCAATATCACACTAAGCGATAGGTGTAGTGAAGTATAATAGTAAGAAGTAGTGGCATCCACGCGTGATGTAACAGCACTCACGAAAATTCTGCTACCATATCAAAGACCTAGCATGAAACGCCGGACACGTGATTGTGAATTGAACACGGCACTTTCCAGTGATGCGATAACCAATCCTGGCTATCTACACCCGTAAATATCAAATGCACTTATTGGTCATCGCAAACGATCCGCTTTTTTTAACTGATAAGAAAGTTCATTGCTAACAGTAATATTGAAATTTTAATTTGAACTTACGCAGTGCAGACATAATGCTAATATGTAAATATAATATAACAGTTTTAAACGAAATACCTCCCTCCCAGGATTTTTAAAATACATCAGTAACAAATTCAAAATTTAAAAAATAGCATTTTCATTCATTGCCAATTTAGTTACAAAAGCACAAATTCCTACTAAGATATGTAAAAAAAAGCTAAATAATTTTCCAATGCGTCTCAAACCCGGTAAGAGCTGTTTTTAGATCAAATTTCATTCAGTCAGACACTCACGACTTTCGAAACTAGAAAAAATGTGTGTATAATTAGGTATCATAACACTGATACTCAGTGTTGCGTAGACTTCTTCTGCACAACACATGCTTTCAACAAACCATTCAAAACAGTATTGAAAGCCTTTCTAAAATATCAATATATCATGCTCCTTGAGACTGAACGATTCTCCAAAGCATTATATGACGCTTTTCGGGAATGGTTTTAAGTCGCGACAAGGCTAAGAAAAATTAAAAAACATGCAGCAGTATAAATCTCCCACGAAACTTACGAGGTTACTTTGTCTCGGTGACAAATCTACATACTACACAAAAGCAATAACAAAAAAATGCGCATCTATCCGAGTTCTTTGTGTTGCGAGTTCAATGCAGAATATTTGTGTATAGAATTCTGTGACTTTAACTTTCAGTATGGATAGTTAGCCATGCCCAATACAATCAACAACAAAGGTGAAAACGGCGCTGCTACACGCTCACTGCCATTTCTTGAGGTACTCACTAGTGCTATCCGCGTCACGGTCAAGCCACGCCGCGTTCAGCCTGATGTTCTCGATGTTCTGCTGCACGCCTCGCCATCCGGGAGGGAATTGGAGCCCACTGAAGAATGCATGAATGTCCTCAGCTTTCTTCTCGCTGGCAAAGTTGCCAGATACAAACTTGACAAGTCTTATCATGAGGTCACTGTCTGCGTACAGAGGAACAAATACTTTCTCGTAGTTTGTCTTGAAGTAATCCCAGACAAAAGCACTTCCCTCAGCAGATGCGCTAGCGGCAAAGTACAAAACAAAGGGAATGTCTTGTGGTCTGATTTCCTTGAAGGTAAATTCAAGCACTGAAGTGAGCAGGTCCAATTTATTGGTTGCCCCCATGCAGCGTGATACACGGTCCCGTTCTTCTTGGTTATCCGCTTCCCGATACAATTTCATGAGAGTTTCCAGAGTAGAAGCATCTCCTTCTATCATGCATGTCTTGTACACACAGGTGCGCAGATCAGCGGGGAGCATCTTTGACCCGCTCGCATGGTCAGCTAGCAAAGAACGGCATTTTCCGATCACAGATTGTTCACCATTCTCACCCAACATGGAGAGAACCATTGGCCGGAGCAGTTGATCTAAGTAGCTCTCGCCGGCGTTCTGCTCCCACCCTAGCTTGTGGTAGATATTCGAAAGCAGCTCCCTCATGAAAGGTGCCATCAACCCACGCAGTTCATTTCGGTGTGTCAGCAGGCTGCTCAGCGTCATGGTGCAATTTCTGATACTCATGAACACAGAGTAATCTTCTTCACCTTTGTATGCTTTCAAAACTTCCAAAAGTTCAACGGTGGAGGTATGTCCTGCTTTAACCATTGCAAGAAGATCATCAAGGACATTGATTCTATCCAGTGGTGACAAAGTTTGGCTGCTCACTAATGGAATTAGTCTTTTCAGCAGGTCAGAG
The DNA here is from genome assembly GCA_014220935.1 of Platorchestia sp. MABIK. Classification (NCBI taxonomy): domain Eukaryota; kingdom Metazoa; phylum Arthropoda; class Malacostraca; order Amphipoda; family Talitridae; genus Platorchestia; species Platorchestia sp. MABIK. The sequence goes on from JACJUY010002206.1 coordinate 67,171, forward strand.
CTATACTTGGTGCGGTAGAAGCCACATGCACCAGAGTTGATCTTGATCCACCCATCAGTGGGAAGCTTAGGTAGCTCAAGTGTTGCTGAACTTTCTTCAAGCAAGATGCTGCGTACTTTGTCATCCATACTGCAGACAACATCAATGGGAACAGCCCACAAAGCCTTAGAGGAATCTTTCGAACCATTCAAAAAGAAGCGTGTTTGGCTCAACTGTAAAATAGTGTTGTCTGCTTCAGAGTGAGCATCCACACACACCATGGGGAAACCAGGTTGTCTCGTCCAAGCAGACATAACTTTCTCCACAGGCTTACCCGCCGTTTCTCCAAGTGCCTTCCACAGATCCTCCGTACGAGTGTTGGCATACTGATGTCGTGTCAAGTACACGTTCATGCCACGTCGGAAACTTTCCTCGCCAAGATAGCGATGCAACATTCGAATTACAGACGCTCCTTTATCATAAGATATTTCATCAAAAATTTCATCAACAGAATCAGGAGACTGAACATCAACTTCAACAGGATGGGTACTGTCAAGACTGTCAAGTTCCAACGCAGGAATGAAAGAATGAGATAGAAACTGAGTCCAGATCTCGTACTCGGGGAAGAGATGGTTAGCGCAGAGCGTTTGACTGAAGTTGGCATAGCCTTCGTTGAGCCAGAGGTGGGTCCACCACTGCATCGTGACCAGGTTACCGAACCACTGATGGGCAAGCTCGTGGGCGATCACGACCGCCACCCTCTGCTTGTTCTGCGCACTGCTATTCACAGGGTCGCAGAGTAACAGAGACTCCCTGGACAAAAAATAACATCACATTTACTATCAAAAAAGATGACCATATTTTTAGAATCTAATTCAAGAGCACAAATGCACTAAAGATTAATAAAATTGCAGTGCATAATCTAAGCAGAAATAGTTCACATCAATAAACATCAACAATGCTTCTAGTAACTTCAATTCAACATTCCCTCTACTCGAAGATATTTTTTCTATTTTCTCATTGTGAAAGAAAAGCAAAACATGTAGCCAAATGAGAAACCACAGATGAATGAAACTTTACTGACAAGTACAGTTTAACAAGATTTATCGGAATCACCCCAAATACAGCAAAAACTTATTTCCTAAAAGAAATAACACAACTTAACACGTCCATGGTGTTTACGAGGTCGTTAACGGTTGGTTTGGTTAGGTTGTAAATAGCAGAATAGGGAAATCGACTTTACTGCTTGAATACATTTTTATACTTCCTAAGAAATATGGAAAATACAATTGCACAATTACACCTCACCTCGTTTGATGAGTTATTTTTTGAAAAAGTCGCAAAACAACTGAAATTTCATTTACTTCTACCGGTACATGACTGAGCATTGGTACACATGTGGCTCAATTTGCGTGGAAAGTGTAAATAAAAAAAATTGAGCTGAAGCATGAATATTACTTTCGATTTTTTCAACTGGTTTACCTACCTGTAGGTCACAAGTCCCCAGTTTTCCATGGCGCCGGCGCTAAAGTCAGGCACAGTGATGAGATCCAGCTTAGGCAGCGGGTAGGCAATCTGGAAGTAGTCCGAGTAGTAGGGAAGAGCGCGGCTGGCCACATCTAGTGCAAACTCCCCTTGAACTTTCTTGCCCTTGGGTGTGAACACTCGAACCTTGACGCCGCTCGACAGGTCGCGCTCTAACGAGTCGTACTCTCCCACCACAATTGCCACGAGGTATGTCGACATGATCGGACTTTTCTCAAACGTTAGAACCTCGTATGTAGGATTGTCAGGATAGTCTTCACGGCTTTTTTCTGGCTGAAATTTCAAGTAATATTTTAAAACAGGAAGAAGAACTGTCATTGTAAAAATCTGAAACTACAATAAATTTAAAGAAACACGTATAATGAGCCACATATATTGAACAAACTCACTACCACAAAATATTTTAAAAAATGCTGAAGTCATTAAAAACTGAAAGGGGAATTCAAATTCAGTTCAACAAATTGAGAAAATTTTAATTTAGATGCGTATCATTATATAAAAGGGTATACTAACACGATATGAAACGAAAAGAACCATTTCTAAAAGAGTTATACTAGTCTTATAGGTATCATGGAAACATATTATGAAAACTATGGAAACTACTTCAAAATCAAGTTAGTTCATGAACAATTTGTCACTTTGTGTTGAACGTTTTCTCCCTTTTCTGTTCACAGTAGAAACATTCATTAAATGAAGAGTCAGTGGCAGAAAAAGACGTGATCACAGTTTAAGCACAAAAAAATAAATCCTACCTCGAATTGAAACTGCAAGCAAAGAGCATTTTAAACTGAGAATGGGGTCAAAAAGTCTATTAGCTATTATAAGTTGAGACAAAGATGGAAACTGATCGATTACAAGCACTGTTACTTTTTGGTCTCCAAAATTCAGCAAGAAATACTATTCAATTGACCATTTATAATAGCTAGTAGAATTTATTCTCCAAGTGGGTAAGTAAAAGCATGGCATAGCAAAACAGCAGGGCGCTGGTAGATAGTTCAAAAATTCAGCTATACTTGTACTTAATTATTGATTAATTTGACATTCCTATATACCTTAAGTGCTCACAACCGTATTCAAACACTGAAAAAACATAACACTGTGTGTATAGTTACACCATATTAAATGTTGGACTACACAAGCACAGTGCAACGCCTCACCATATTGGAGAGTGCAGTCTTGCCCTTAGGCACAGTGAGAGTGACGCTGAAAGTGGCTTTTAGTTCTGGCTCGTCCCAACACGGAAAACATCGCCTTGCACTCGCTGCCTCGAACTGAGTCACTGCCATCCAGCGTTCGGTGTCATCCTCTCTGCCAAATTTTAAACACACAGCTACTTATGGATGTAATCTTTCACAGCTGGTTTTAAATTATCTCCATGTTTGTGCATTATCATCGCATAGCAGGTTGTAAGTTACCTCATCTTGAAGAATCGTAATTACTTGGCCAGCTAAACATTACTTACCTAATGAAAGCAGTGTGGTTGATGAGCCGGTAACACTTTACTTTTTGTCAACTGTACATTCATGACAACTGAAAAGCTAATCATTCATTAAGTCTCTTTACCATTTCAAAAATTTATGACAGATGCAATTGATAGGATGTTTTATTCATTTGTTTCTTTGTAGTCAGTGTTTATTAAAGTTTTATTTACCACATTCAATAGGTTTCTACATTGGCACCATTAGTTGCACAAAGCACATCAAGACAGTACTCAATTTCTTGCTATGTTTGCTGTTGCATAGCCTCACCAATTGGTTCATTTTTCTTACACAAGAAATCAACTACTGCAAATACTTACCTTGATCTTTTAACTGAAACATGTTATATTATACGTGAATTGAAGGTGGAACATCAACCTTCAATGCACTGAAATTTTAGCATTTCAGTATCAAATCAAAGAGAATAAAGAACTCGTCATATTTCTTCTACTGACCTTTTTACTGTCAACAAAAATTAGTTTCAATAATGTCCTGATCAAAATACTATAGTAATTAGACAGTAATAGAGTCATTTTCTGCATGGTTGTGAAGCTCTAAAATATAGTGAGTTACTAAGGCACTTGACCTTGATTTACTATTTGCTCTTTTACTTCAAGAAGATCAAGCGAGTATTGCAGTAAATCAAAACAGCCATATTTAATAGACCAAAACAACGAACCCATTACTTTTTACTCCATACGTTGGATGCATTTTCCACTTTTGCACATTCAGAATGTGATTCCATAACTAACACCAAGAAAAAACTAATACAATTAACTCACCCAGTATACTTGGACCGGTATAGGCCGCGCATCTGAGTCTCCAGAGGTGCAGTGAAGGACTTGAGAGAGAGAGTAGCCAGTCCAGGCTCCAGCTCTTCCGTCATTTTTAAGCTGATAGTTTGACTGGCATCATCTGTGTCCACAGACTTGCAGCTCACCACCTTGCGAGTCTCGTCGTATGTGAGCGAAGCAGATGGCACTTTCAGTCCCACTGCGTGCAACTTGATTAGTTGAGTGGGTGATGTAATCTGTGAAAGTAATTACCTATAAATACTTTTGATATCAGTCACTGTCATATTCATTGTAAATAATGCTTTTATTGAGTTTTCTTGTGAAATACACATTAAAATTCTCTTTATTTCAGGCACAAAATCCATTTTCAACTATGATTTAAAGATAGTGTTATTTTCCCATAATGCATCCTCATTACTATCGAAAGAAATCATGTTTGAGTGAGACAGTAGAGGATGCTCCAGCAACGTCACTGTTCAAGCCTACAATATTTCTTTAAATTACAGGATCAACACCAGCATTGTATAAGAACAACAATCCTAGCAAATAACGTCTGATCCCTGAGAGATGCTCTCAGGCCACTCAGAAATGATTATTTCGGAAATCCATAGGAAACAAAAACTAAATCATGAGAGCAGGTCTTTCAATTTCATCCTGGCCAAAAAAACGATAATGCACATCGCATTTTAACCTTATGCCTCAAAGATAGTGCCAGTAAGGGCATGGTGAGCATTCATGTCAACCCAAACAACAGCAAGCTCATGAAGAGCACAGCACACCTAACCTTGAATAAGACACAACCGCAGCTATGCTTACACACAGGAGAGCGCATTACGAGTTCTGAGAGAAGCAACCTGGCACACACACTTTCACTAAGTAGTCATGGGCTATGTGAGCTACACTTGCTAAGTTTCATCAGGCTCACTACAATGAGTGATGTAGATGTCCTCATTCTTTGCTCTGCCTGTGGCACACTTCAGATACGTTTCCATATTTTGTCAAGTCGTCTTGTAGTGGTTAACATAAATGCCATTGCCATTACCATTACCTTGAAAAAATTATGTTCAAGTAAGACTGTGGAGAATGCTCTGACTCCAACTAATATTCCTTTATTCCACAAGATCTACACAATGGCATCAAATTCTGACAACAGGCAAAAGAACCATGCACGTTCAAGCAAAGTTTCAGCCCTCGAAGATGTCAGATATTGATGTCAAGAGAAATTATTATTTTGATGTCCTTGCATAGCCATTATTTTAATTTCATTTCTCATGAATATTATCCAAGATTGCACCATCTCATTCTCAAACACAGTTTAGGAGACTGGTGGATCGTCCCATTACAATATAATTGTGGATTAAGAAATGCTTCACTATCCATAGCTTTCTATTTGTCATTGAAACACAATAACCTTCATCAATAAGCCTCTTCAGTTAAAAACCATGCTCCGCACTAGAATAACAAGAGCTTTGATCAGATTATATGACATTGTCAGAATGTTTACATGAAACTTAAAAAATAATCATTATATATCCATAAAACTATGAACATTGTGGTAGTTGATTAAAAGCAGTCAACACTGTCAAGTTACAAGATTGTCAGAATGGCACAAAAAAGAATCTAAGAGCATTTGTATTACCAATATTAATGATATTAAGACCTTTATCTCTAAAGTGTAATAAAGTTGTGCAAGGATAGAAGTTGTAGTAAATGATGACTGTTTTGAAATAAAATTTATTAGAAGAGTTATCCAAAAGGCAAACCCTACTAATTCTGCATTCAGAAATACTAGATTTTTTGCAGGTTGTAATGAATGATGACCGTTATAAAATAAAATTCGTTGGAACAGTTTTCCAAAAGAAAACCTCACTAATTCTGCATTCTAAAATACTAGATGGTAAAACATTTGACTGTGAAAACTTTAAATGTACTACATCATTTAACTAACATAATAAAATGCAGTAAAATCTACAATCATCAAACTCAGCAACTTATGGAAATTTAGAAGTACAAATTTTACCAGAAATTCACAAACTACTTCAGGGTTTTCAGACATTTAGAATTAGATTACCCCATGCAAATAACATTTAGAGGAACATATAGCATTTGAATTGCTACATTGTCAACATTTCATTTATGCAAGCATCAAGAATGTACACAGAATTAAATAGTTCACAAAAACAGTGCCATGAGAACAAGAAACCAAGCCACAGAGAAAAATGCTACTCACCTTCACTTTAATGGACACATCTCCTTTGAAGGACAGGTCATCAAAGTTGATGAACACACTCAGATCATAGTGGGAAGGGACCACACTTTTGGGTAGCAAATACAAATTGTCACTTGACATGATGATTCACTTTTAGAAAAGAAACATGATTAATTGGGACATTTAAAACATACTGCCATGATTCAGTGACAGAGATGGCTATAGTATCAGTAATTAAAATGCATGCATGAAATGACATTCAAATATGAAACAAAATCAAACTTAAGAAGTTTAACCAAAAATCAGAAAGCATTGCAAACTCTCTGTAGGCTCTGCAAGACTTAAAATTATTCCTAATGTTAGATGCAATAATGTGAAGCAGTTACAGTTATCTAGAAAAACACCCCATTTAACACAATTCTTAGAACAAAGAAGTTCCATAAATAAAGTGCTAACTTCAACAGAGCTTCCATGAAAACATCAGAATAGGTATTGGGTGTAAAAACTATCCCCAATAGAACTTTATAATTCTACTATAACACTCAACCCCAAAAATGAAGATGGGAGAGGGCTACTCAGGTCACTTTTTCTGTTTTGCAGAAGGAAAAGATAACAGGAAGATTATGAGGAATTTCAAACTCCTACTTTCAGGTTTTTTGACCCAAAAGAAAAAAAGGCATTCAGCATCACAAAATTTCAAGAGGATATTTCAAATCTATAATTAGAAAATATTTAAGAATTTGATATGGATGAGTTTACATCACAAGGAACTTTTTTCAGTGTAACTTAATTTGTATGTTAAATCTAAAAAATAAAAGTAGAGCATTCTGAATGAAAATTTTTTCAGGAGTCCAATATCTATCTCAGTTTCCTGCTTTTAAAACCACCAGGAGAGCAGTATTTCAAAAGTAAGATTAGATTATTCGTAAGTTTAAAGCTGGCCACACACTAGCATATCTGATTGGTCATGATCAACAGATATGGAATGCCACAGATGAAATCTGTAGCTCTACTCGCCACTATCTGCAGCGACCATAACTGCAACTCCAGTGCGTGTTCAGCAGTGGTAGTAGGCTGATGTGAGATACCAGTCATGGACGACTAGAAAAAAGCTTTCTTGTTAGTTAATTGCCCGAGAAACATCCTACTAAATTAAATGAAGCTGAACAATTTGTGCGAATTTTATTCAATTTTTATTTGAAAAAATTGCTCGTTACGTACCTTTTGAGGTATCATTTGGTTATAATAAATAAACGAAAATTTTTAACATAATTTGTCACAACAAAATTTTGAATAGTCAGTGGATTTTACTTGCCATAAGCATGTATGCGTTTTATAGATTTCAATAAATTGTGTAATGAAATCTGTATCCATAAAACGAGCATCAGCAACAGACACCCTGGTGACACCACTAACTTGGGCACTACATATCTCTCCCGCTGTCGGCCACACACTCAGCGATTAAATCTGTGGAGGGAAAGAACTGTCACATTTGCCCATACACTGGGCGATAAAATCTGCAGGCATGTAAGGAATTCCAACATGATGGCAGATCAAAATGAGCGATTTGCTCTGCCAGACTTTATCTGTCTCACCCCACACACTGGCAGATATTTGAGCGATTTGGTCTGTACAGATCAAATCGGCAGAAACTGACCGATCAGATATGCTAGTGTGTGGCCAGCTTAAGCCTCCTTATCCACAACAAAGGTGATCCAAAGAGAGGAAGGAGGAAGGCACCATTTAGTATGAAATAAGGGAATGCAGAATCTATACAGAAAGGGCATTGAAACAGTAAGTGGAGAAAGAATATTATGAAGCAAGATCAAAGTCAAAAAAGAAAGCAGTAGGTGCTAAAAAACAAAATAGCAGTGAACCAAAAAAAAAATGGTCCTTACAATAACAAAAACATTTCATTTCAACAATAAGAAAGCCTACTTAACTCTCAGCTTGGACTCTCACATTTTCCCCTGAGAGTACTAATTCTCATAGATACAATAGTTGTATCCCCCTGAAGGGGTTTCAAAAGTAGGGAAATTAAAGTTTACACCAGGGAAATTTAGGAATACTTTTACCTCAAGTGAAATGAGCACCCATTTGTAAAATTTTGCACTACTGTGCAACAGAATATCAAAATGACTATACATTTTTTCCAGATGATTCTAATTTCTGGAAGGAGCTGCAATCATGGGTCAGGTTGCATTGATCAGGAAGGAGACCTTCAAAATAGGTAAAAAAAATAGCCTTTCAGAATGTACCACATACATTAAATGTGGACAGACTGTCATGATCATCCTCCTGAAGTTACTTGCATTACATTGTAGTCTTTAAGCATACCAGAAGCAGTACCCCCTCATTTAAAATTGTGAATCATAACAGTGTCTGCGGAGGTAAATTAAACCTTAGGGCTGCAAGTTATTCGCCTTCAAACATTTGAGCTATAATTTTGAATGCAGGTTCACCATTGGATTCTGTGTCCATTGCTTCAAACTCCTTCTCTTCTTCCTCTTTACCAGCCCAAACAATGTGCTGTAGAGAATTGAAATTTGTGTGGGAGTTTAGTCACAATCTTTGCTTTGATTTGTCAAACAAAATGAAAATAAAATACTAAGTAATTTTTAAGGCCAACACTCTAAATCTTTACAGCAAAAAAAATGAATCAATATCTTGAAATATTTTGGTATCTGCTTTACAAAGAACAATAACGCTCAGATTTGTACAGATCCTCTCAAACTTTATGGAGAGAAAACAAAAACCACTTCAGCTGACATGAATACTTATTATAAACCTAATTATTATTAAAATATAAACTACACACAAAACTGTGCTCTTTACCATAAAAAATCAAGCTTTTTCATACCACCTAAGCTGTTTAGAAAAGCTTCACTTTTCCGTTCCTGAAAAATAATTGTAAGTCATAAAAAACAAAGAATGGATGAAAGCTCATAAGCCAGTCAATGGGCATTGAGAATTTCATTCATGCCAAACTGTCGAGCCACTAACTAAAAGGACAATCTCAAATAATGAGCTATCTTTGTGAGGATGTGTCTCAGTTCCATAATATTAAAAGGAGCATCTGAAAATTTTATCTCATTTGTTAGTCAACAGCTACTTCTTCATAAATAATTATACAAACTCATTCACACCTGCTTATTGAATGGATTTGCTTAAAAATATCAATTCTTTTCTCATAGATCAGACGTTAGTTCAAGCCTCCCTACCCCCTAAAAAGCATTCCAAAGAAAAGAAGAAGGAAGGCACCAATTAGTATGCAAATAAGAGAATACAGAATCTATGCAGAAGCTGCATAGAAATAGTAAGTTGAGAAATAAGTTTATGAAACAAGTTAAAAGTTGAAGAAGAAAGTAGTAGGTGCTGAACAATTTGACTGCAGTGAACTGAAAAGAAGTGGTCCTTAACATAAAACATATTTTTATTTCAACATAAAAGGCCTACCTAACTCTCAGCTTGCGCCCTCACATTTTCCCCCTGGGAGTGCTACTTCCCATCAACACAATACTGTAGTTGTATCCCTCTAAGGAGCTTCACCTCATAATATTTGAGCATATTTACCCATCAACTATTTATTCCCATTGTATAACAAAATATGGCAAAATTAGAAAACACCTAAAATCATTTATGAATTATTGAAATTATTAACATGAAGTATGAAGTAAAAATAAACACTCATCAATTGTAGTAAAAACACATCAGTCACACGGTCCTATTGCGATACCCCTAATCTTATAAATTACAACAAAAAATATTGACTCAAGAGCTATTTGAACAAGATTAGCGTCTGAGAATGTGTTTTTGAAAGTTAACTCAAAATAATATCTAAACAGATGAGTTAGTCCTTATTCTTGAGCACGAAGTACAAAAAGGCTAATTTATAAGCTTCACTGAGCATTATTGGAGGACAGTAGAATATATTTGTGAAGTTCAACATACACTAATAATTTAGGGATACAAATATTCAAGAAGATAATTTGAAGGAATAATTTTAATTCTTCAAAATCCTAAAAGCCTCTACAATTTCATAACTTATTTTTAATCTTAGTGACTACTTGGCAATAATTTTGGTGGCTTCTAACCATAAGCTTTGAGAAATTGGGAGCTACTTATTTATTTCAGAATTTACTCACCATAGTGATGACTTAGCAATGAATTACACGATTATTTTACATTTATTTTGGTGATTACTCCGTAATAATTTTGGTGATTACTCCGTAATAATTTTGGTGATTACTCGGTAATAATTTTGGTAATTACTCGGTAATAATTTTGGTAATTACTCGGTAATAATTTTGGTAATTACTCGGTAATAATTTTGGTAATTACTCGGTAATAATTTTGGTAATTACTCGGTAATAATTTTGGTAATTACTCGATAATAATTTTGGTAATTACTCCGTAATAATTTTGGTAATTACTCCGTAATAATTTTGGTAATTACTCCGTAATAATTTTGGTAATTACTCCGTAATAATTTGGGTAATTACTCCGTAATAATTTGGGTAATTACTCCGTAATAATTTGGGTAATTACTCCGTAATAATTTGGGTAATTGCTCATCATGAATGTTGCAATTACTCGTCATGAATGTTGCAATTACTCGTCATAATTGTTGCAATTACTCGTCATGAATGTTGCAATTTCTCGTCATGAATGTTGCAATTACTCGTCATGAATGTTGCAATTACTCGTCATGAATGTTGCAATTACTCGTCATGAATGCTGCAATTACTCGTCATGAATGTTGCAATTACTTGTCATGAATGTAGCAATTACTTGTCATGAATGTAGCATTACTTGTCATGAATGTAGCAATTACTTATCATTAATACTGTGATTACTTGGTATTAATGTTAGTGGTTACTCAGCATGAACTCTGGAGGTTAAAAAGCATTAATTCTGGGGATTACATAGCAATAATTTTAATAATTACTTGCCATTGTTTTGAGTGATTACTTAAGATAAGTTATAGTGATTACTTGGTATTAAATTTGGAAACAACATGGCATTAAATTTGGAAACATCACAATTTTTTGGAAAGAATTGGCACAAATTTGGGAAATGATTAGGCATTGCTTTTGATGCTCCTTAGCATTTATTTTGATGACTACACATTTCATATTTATTTTGATGACTACACATTTCATATTTATTTTGATGACCACATTTCATATTTATTTTGATGACTACACATTTCATATTTATTTTGATGACTACACATTTCATATTTATTTTGATGACTACACATTTCATATTTATTTTGATGACTACACATTTCATATTTATTTTGATGACTACACATTTCATATTTATTTTGATAGCTACTTAGCACCGATTGAATGTACTACGTGACATTGGTTTTGATGATTAAACATTATTTTGTTTTTCTACTCAGCATTGATTCTGCTAGTGACCACTTGGTATTCAGGAGGCTACTAAGCATTTATTTTGATGACAATTTAGCTTTGAATTTAGTGATTACTTGGCACTGATTTTGGTAATTCCTTAGCACCACTTTTGGTGTCCCCTTAGCAGTAATTTTGACAACTACTTGGCAATAATTCTGGTAATTCCTTAGCACTACTTTTGGTGTACACCCAGCATCAATTTTGACAACTACTTTGCAATAATTTTGATAACAACATTGCATCAATTTTATTATAACATGCCATTAATCTTAGTGATTACTTGGCAGTAATTTTGGTGACTACTTTAGTGACTCAACTACTTTTCACTGATGATGTAACATTAGTGGTATTGTTTGAGGAGAAACTGTGAACACTAGTACAATAGTTTGGAGAGGTTTGTGACAAACTCCAAATGAATGAAATTAAGAGTAAAGTTGTGTTCAAGGAAAGGGTTTTTTGATGAATAAATGTAGGCTTGAATAATGTTGATGAGCCAGTTCAAGCACTTAAATGTACAGTAACCCATATCAGAAATTATGGTAACCCAGGTCAACTAAGACAGCATTCCCCATCAAGCATACAGTAACCAATGTCAGACAGCAAATACATGAACCCATGTCAGTAAATAGTCATTACCTTAGATGCACAAAATAAGATTAGATTAGATTATTAGTTAGTTTAAGCCTTCCTATCCGCTACAAAGGCGATCCAAAGAGAGGAAGGAGGAAGGCACCATT
>JACJUY010002206.1:80711-95522 GCA_014220935.1 Platorchestia sp. MABIK
GAATGTCATTCGTGTAAAACCTTTTTAAATGTGTTCCTTTAGTGATTGTTCGGAATGGAATTATTAATTTCCGTGAAAGGCCTAAAATCAATATTGACCAAAATATGTATATTAAGGTATGTACTCAAAAAAAGACATCATTCAGTACAGAAAGGAATTTAAGAACGGAAAAATTTATGTTTGTGTTCAGGTGTGTTCCTATACAAGATTACTCACACATAGTAAAAAGAAGATTGAAAAAAAAAATTTGAAATAAATTTAAAGTTACCTAGGAAAGTAGAGGTTGTAAAATAGGACAGCAGTGAACTTAAACATTGATCTTCTGCAACAGAACTAAAATTATATTACAACACAAGATCTACTTGACTTTCAGAATAATAAATAAATAAATTTATACCAACATTAAAGTATAGATAATCAAAGAAAGAAATAATGACATAGCACAAATAGAAAGTCAATTTTCATTTTGCATGGTATAAAGATTGTTTAAACAGGTTTTATTATCTATGTTTTAACAATCAAATTCTGTTTTGAGTGAAGTACATTTACATTACAAGGCGTCTAAGTGAACAGGCAAACACAGGCCTAAAACTGAAATAAAAGAAAAAATCATTTGTGCACTAAGCACAACAGAGTCAGGTGTAAAAAATAGAATATCTGCTTTCAGAATGCGATAAGTATGAGCATAAACAGGAAGTCATTATTAATGTGGCTTTAGAGAAGTCAGGAAAGAGCCTGTGGCATGCAAGTTTTGCCTAATGTGACTTGGTAATTTTGTTATGAACTAGCAGGATTAGATGGAAAATTGCACTCAAACTGTTGTTGATGAAATGAATAATTTTTTAAAAATGACTTAAGAGCATCATTTAAATTTTTTATGACCTATAAATAATGCCCATGAGTATACTTAAAGCAAGCTGGCTTTTTCAATAATGCCTTCACGGTTGATGTTGTATGGAATGTACACCGAGTAATTCTTTAAAACAGTCAAGTTACTTAAGTACAAGCAAATACAACTTGAGAGAGGCATCCTGCATCCATTTACGTTCGAGAAAATTGCTTCTTCTTCGAGGATCTAGAAGGATCTTAATCTGTGTAACCTGACTTATTTATTCTTTTTTTTCTGAGATAATTTGAGAAAATTGCAAGTCGCAACTAGGTCCCTAACCCCTGTTAGCTACCGGCGTTCTCGTTTTTCATGATAGGGTCTAACAGATTTAAGCGCTTCTTTCTACCAGATCAATTTTCTGTTCTCTACCTTGATACAACAATCGTTGAGTTGATGCAAAAATTTAAGCCCAAAACTTTATCGCCCTCGCTGCGCAACCTCCACGTCATGGTAAGGACTCAAGTTTTATTTTATACTGGTCAAAACTTACTCTTCAAATATCATGCGTACTCCAACAATACCAAAATACATATAATTAAAACGTTTTTCCTTGCTTTATCAGGGCAGCTCTTAAATATAACTTATCAATATCCTCAATAATAAAATTATGCCTAAAATGTTGGTGCCAACAGTGAAACGGAAAATTTTTGACAAACTATTCTTCGACCACAACCCTGTTTCTTCTTCTACTGCGGACAGAGTAGGGGCTCAGAATATTGCACATCAACGAAAAATAAGAATTTCGAGTTTGCACCAAAGAATCGTAAAAGAGCTTCAAAATATTATTAATATTATTATTGTTATTATTTTTATTGATATTAGTAGTATCGAATAATATGGTGCACACAATGATGAGCAACATGTTCGAGATTTTATAATGAAGAACAGTTGAAAGCAAATAGTTGATCAAAAGACTATACTCAAACTCGGTTTTACAGACATTAGTATACTAAGCGCTTTCTAACTAAATTTATCAGCAAGAATTGGGTCTAAAAATTTATGCGGTTACTTGTGCCTACAAGTTGTTACATTTTTAATGTTTGTGGCCATACATCACCGGCAGGCGGCAGCGGATACGGTATGGAAACGTTTTTCTGGAAACTGTAAAACCTGTCCGACTCGCGCGCCATCGAGAGACTTGAGTTAACCCTTTCGCGCTCGCGAATGGCGTGCGAGTCGGACATTTTTATCGAAGAATTTCTGTAATTTTCAGAAAACTTTATGGAATGTGTTTATAAAATTTTTATAGAAAATGTTTTGCTCTTTTGTTTGAGAGTAATTTCAAGTCAATGGGTGCATTCCTTTAAAAGTTACAAGTGGTGGACTGAAGTCTAAAGTCGGACTCGAGAAATTTCTGTGATTTCCAGAAAACCGTTTCCGCTGCGGCCTGCCGGTCCATACATCTAAAGTATTTATTATCTGATGTATTCCTGGCAGATAAATTAGTCATCAGTGACAACTAACAAATGAAAAAGGCATTTCAAAGCTCGCACTGCAAATAGAGAAAAATACTGTTACGCATTCATTTGAAAGTCATTTAATGTCAAACTATGAACATTATAAATTCAGACATTGACGCAAATTTAAACTCAACGAATGCATAGCACTATCATCGTTTTGAGTTAGACGGTGATTCGGGACGAAAAATCTAATAGGTTTTCGATGAGTTATAAATGCATGTACATAACGTGAGAAAAGGTTGGGGTATCAAAATCAAACTGCTTAACATAAAAAAACCTTATGCTTAAAGCGTGCCACCATGTGAAGGAACTCTGTTCTGAATTATTCATTTTAAACGTGGTACTCACGATGATCGAGTCGTAGTCCAACTATTAGCCAGTTGAGAGCGAAGAAGTGGCTTGTTTCCTTAATTACGTTCTTAGATGTGTCGATTCATCAAATGTATAACTCGCTTCTGGATGAAACTATTCAACAGCCTTGTAATACCACACAAGGTCTATTCACTGCAATTAAAATGTTCTATATTAATACAACGCTTGGATCCAAATTTTAGATTTGTACTCTCGAAGTCATCATACCAGATTCTCTTTCCTCATGTACTGAAAGTGTGAAAAGTATTTTCAAGAAACTCTATTCAAAGTATCAAGTAGTAAATACTTCACAACGTCAAGGAATTATTTTTACTACTTTGTGTTCCCAGTGTTAGTTAATTGTAATTTGGTCGCCGATCAGCCATGTAGAGCTACATTTTGAAAGATCCGTTCCTAACGTTCCGTCGCTTCCACCAAGGTGCATTTGGGCTGGAACAGCAAGTTGGTAATAGCTATAAGCATATAAAACTCATAACTTGAGTTGTACCCACCACAACTCAAGTCTTATCGCATGACCGTGTTACAACACGTCGTCTCCAATAAAATTCGAAAAGATTAGCAGCGGAAGACCATCCTATACTTTATCGCTCGAGGAATCATGTCTAAATAAGTGTTCCTCAGATGACTGAAATTAAAATTATTTCGGATGCCAATTCCCACTGTAAAGTTAGATTCACCTTAACAGCTCTTAAAAAAATTTGTTCAAGTACAGAATTAAGTTCACAACCAGAACGAGCAATAATGAACTCAATTTGCTCTAAATGCTAATAAGTAGGTGTTTTCCAGGCTATGTTATTTTTCTTTTGGCTATGAATATTACACATCGTTCATTGTTTAAATTTATCTATCACTCGACGAGACCTCCCTGAGCTCCATCAGCAAAAAAAGCGTTTCACACAAATAGGAAAATATAAAAACGTTTCACCTCAAAAGCTTTATTGGAAAACTTAGACAATTTTCCTGAGGAGCTTGTTGATTTGGTTCTCACGGTTACCGTAGTCACCACCGTTCACGTAGTGGTTGGCCTTCCTCCTCCAGCCACCAGCGGGGTTGTTCAGCTTGAAGGTGGACAGGAAGCTGTTGGCCAAGGTGAAGAATCGGCCCACGGTGTAGATCTCGTGGACTAAATCCTCCATGCACACGATGCCGAACTTGCCCAGACGGCGCTCGATCATTTCATTGCTGGTAATAGAATAAACATCATTAGTACCGATGCCCCTGTAGCTTTTCAACTAAAATGCCAAATTTTTTGGCATATCTTTCGCAGTGGTAAAACATTGGGTCATTAACTGTTCAAATTAAATGCACTTTCCAACTTGAATAAAATGACTAGCCAAGTACAAAGAAGAAAAATATTGCTGTGTACACTGCCATTTGGTAAATTGAGTAATGAGAGTAAATTTTCTAAATTAACCAGACAAACCCTGTCCCAAAAATTGGAAATCTTTCATCGATGCAATAGCAAAAATAATCCAAAACATGCACAACGCTAAGTATTTTCTTGATGGACTCATAAAATATTCACAATATTATTCAATGCCGAAGGACAACAGCCGTAAATGTTTGTCTCTTACAATACAATTCTGTGGGGAAAAGAAAAAATTGATCACTCGTGACTTAGATGTTACGTACTTAATAAGGGGCACGCGCTTTCCCTTGATGCGGCAGAAGCCTCTCTTGTAGACGAGGTCCCTGACGCTCTTGAGGTTAGGGTAGCCCCAGGTGACGTACGGCTCAATGCGGTGCAGCATGTTCAGCGAAGGCTGCGCGAGCAAAGAGAAATTGAACAAAATTCAAGGACATGCCTACATACATTGAATCTACACTTGAAACTCATGGCTCGATTGTTCATGAGACCAGTTGCTAAAGTACGGTTGAAACTAAGGTTACATATATAACTACTTTCATCGGTTATTAAATTTAAGCAAAATGGTACATAAAACATTAACTAGAGGCAACATATAAGTCAAGCGTGTTGAGACGCTATGGGCTCCTCTAGTCAAAATGCTGCAGAACATATCCACACAAACAAACTCGAGTAACAAAGCAAAAGGTTTTGTGAAAATAAGCAGGTGTCTGACGACATTTAAGCATGACAGTTTCTTGTAGATGACCGTTAAAATAAAAAATATTCAAGACTTGGACCCTTTGAAAATTTTGAATTAGATTTGAGGATAAGCCACTGGAAAAACACCGCTTTTAAAAATAACTCAAGAAACTCGAGGGAACATTCAAAACAAATATCCTCTAAAATTTGCCCTTAGAATCGTAAGGAAACCTGTGCTGCAAGACTGCGTAACCATCTCAAATCTCACCTTGTTAATTCTGGCAAACACGCCATTGTTGATTTGCCTCAATCTGAAGAGCTGCAGAATTTTCTTGGCCTTGGGTGGCATGCAGTTGATACTGCAAAAAAAAAAAAAAGTATGTACTCAATACGAGTATTTAACTAGGCAACTGGAAGCAAAAATGTGGAGAATCTTTTATACATTAACTAAATTAGATTTTGACTTCATTTACACATAAAAAATTACCATCTCCTCACATTTGACAAGTTCAACCTGGAAACATTCAGTTAAATTCTAGTCCTTTACCTAAGCTATACTGACCTAATAAATTAAGGTAAATGAAAATAGTCTCAGCATAAATGTTCTAACATAATAATTTATTGTATTTCAAAATAAAAATGCACTGTCATTTTCAACAATTCTGCCACATAGGATGGAGCAAACAAATAAATTGCCGTACATGAAAAATGTGAGCGCTGATATATATGAAACGTCAATTTTGTGACTTAAACCTATACATAAATACACAAAGAAAACTAATCAAAATTTACTTCAAACCAGCAACTTATCCTTAACATTTGAGTGCTTACAAGAACACCAAAAAGAAATAGAAAATCCCCACCAATATCAAGTTATCTTAGATTCTAATGCCCAGCATGACCAACAACAAAGCCCACTCAAATAGAGCGAGATGTCTGCTCACCCCTTGGTGCGGATGATGAAGGCGAGCTTGGGCTCCCCAGGGACCCTGACGCGGCCCTCAGAGCGGGCGAGGCGAGTCAAGTGCACCTCTTGCTTGGCCTTGCGGCGGTAGTAGATGGCATAGCGCTCAGCGCGCTTGAAGGCTTCTGCCTGTCGGGCCCGGGTGAGCGCAGCTTTCTGATCGGCAAACACAGACAATGAAGAAATGTACTAAGCTAATTAGGAATTGTTAGCCATAAATGCACTGAAAACTTAAAGAAACATAGCATTTTTTAGTAACATTCATTTCATCATTCTAAAAATATACATGACTTTGTAAGAATAATAATCTAATCAACAATATACAACAAGCCCCATCACCCCAAAAAGGTCTATCAGAATACACTGGCTTCCCTACTAACAAACATCCAAGTTACCAAGATTCAGAGATAAGTAAGTGAGCTGAACAAAGGAAAATAACAGTTAAGTATTATGATTCTCATCTATTTCAGTCAATTTAAAATATTACATTTTTTTTGTCTTATTTTCTTTACCATACACTTTTATAAAATGAAATTTATATTCCCATATTTGCAAATTATGGAAATTAGCATCTAACAACATACACACAATTCAGCTAACAAAGAGCTGTTCAAAACCAATTGTGTTCTCAAGTTGGAAACAAAGTGTATGCACTTTACTCTGGTTTAAAGATCCCCTGTATTTAACACCAATGAAATTTTTTCTTGGATTATATTAATGGAAAATATTTATTAACTTTATTAGTTGTTTGAACAAAAATTAGAAGCATTTGAATAATTGCAATTCTACATAAACCAAAGAAGCTTCAGAAAGTGACTATAGCACAAAAATTACTAAAAAAAAGTATATGTATAGATAAGCTATGCTTCCACCAAATTAAATTAAGTAAAAGTTGTTGATTCCTTGATTCATTTCCCAAGCTTTAGAAACTTTTTTAAATTATTCACTTTATATTGGATAAGCTCTTTCCCCAAATATTTAAGTTTAAAAGGTCTTGAAACTGGCTTAAGCAGCCCATAGACCATCAAATTAATTGTCAATATAATTGGCAATGATGGATATTGACAATTTTATTGTTCGTCTGCAGGCTTGATTGACGACCGTCGATTAACTTTGTGGGCAACAAAAAATTTCATCAATATATTTAGTCAATAATAGTGACAATTAAATTGATTGTCTATGGATCACTTTACTTTTACATGCACAAAAAAAGCTGGTAAAACATTAATGCAAAATTTGGAAATGTTTGAAGCATGAAGAATGTGTGCCCTTAAACTTACCTTGTGGTACACAGCATTGCGCTTAAAGGATGACTGGACACGGCGCTTCCTCTGCTTCAGAAGCACTTCTGGCACGGTCGGCAATGTTACTTTACTGTAAAGAACAATTTCTATTTAGATTTTACTCAAAAACAGTGAAATAAATGTGGAGGCCCTCACATTACACAGTTATCACACAAATTTTCCACAAAAAATTTCTTAAAACAATATTTCAAAGAAACTAAACACCTAATCTAATACAAAAAACTAGAAGAAACCATTTTTAAATTACTGCACATTTATCTGAAAAGCTTTCCACAACTTGATAACTTCAAGATTGACAATTTCTATAGGCATATCTAACACACAGTAAAAATTATAACAGATTTGCTGAATAAAACAGGTCATGGAAGTTGACTATATATTCCAAGTTACTCATGTAATTTAGGAGTATTTCAAGGCAAAATTGTTTCAAATAAGATAAAAAGCTCTCAAAAATTTGAGCTATTTATATCTATTTAGTAGTTAAAGTTTATAATAGAAATATTCTTGCCTCATGTTAAAAAATATTGTCACAATTTAAGGTCAATATTGACTTGAATGTCAACAATTTTCAAAACTTTGTTGAGAGATTTAGGCAATTGGAGACATTTCAAGATGTTTTACATGAATGAAATTATGCTTGCAAATGCTTAGTTTTCAAGATATAGCAAAAAGTAATTTTAATTTTTAGTAATTTTAGGTTTTCCTATGTTAGTTTATTTAACTAACCTTACTTAACCTTTCTTATCGTCACGTCAAAACCGTATTTCTGCTTATATACCTGTCTTTTTTTATTTCATAAATGACGTTCCTATAAGTTTGAAGTTGAATATCTCAAAAACTAAGCATTTACAAGCACAAGGTCATTTGTGTAAAAGGTCTTCAATTGTACCATATTACCGATATGTGGCAACAAAATTATTGAAATTTTTGACAACATTAAATTCAACATTGACCCAATTTAATCCCAGCAATATCATTTTTAACAACACCTCTGAAATAAAAAATCAAGGTAAGTTATACTGACAAAATATTTGATCTTATGGATTTGGGATACAATATGACTCAACAGAAAGTTCAGGATACAGTAATAAGATTGGCACACAAATTAGTTATCAAAATTAAGTACGACCTCTAAATAATGCTATTATTAACTTATTTTTTCAAGTTCTAATAACACATCTGAAGTACAATCAATTGGAAGGGCAAATATGCTGAGTAGCCTAACCCACATATTAGAGATCAAAACTGGCAGAGCAAATTAGGTAATAATTTCACCTCATAACGGCATGGATGTTTTTCACGCAGACTTGCCTAGTTCCTAGTTAGTAACTTGGCTAGGAAAAGCCAGTTTGGCAACCCTGCGATAAACACCACACCTCTAACTTAGTGTCTTAAAATTCTGTGTTTTGTGGGTTAGACCACTCTGCACATTTGCCCTCAAATTAGCTATTCAACTCTTAACATATAAAAATTCACAAATGAAAGTTAATCGTTCAAACTCAGAAAATGGTTTTTGAACAAAATTCTACCATGAAGGCACAAACTATGAAACTTAATAACTTATTGAGATATACTTCTCAGTAGGTATCTAAACTGAGACAAATAATAACAATGAGCATCATTGGGCTCTCAAATCATCATGGCATACAACTATTACTAGGTGAAACTACAAGCTTAATGAGTCAAAATTAATGATATACGCTATTTCATAAACTTTGACAAATAATTATTGAGAATTATCTAATTCAATTTCAGGTAAACTTAAGTTCCGAAATATAGTGAACTTTAGAATCAATAATTAGGACTAAATTGAGAAAGCTTTGAGAATGCTAATTCCACCCATGTAACAATGTTTCATATTCTAAGAAAACTAATCAATAGTAACCAAATTTTTCATTTCTCAACACATGAAAAGATACTTGAACAATCACAGAGACAATATTTGAATTTATCTTAAACATGAGGTTTCTACTATACTCTGCATTACATGGAAAGTTGAATCTAAATCTTGCTAGTAAACTTTCAAGCCAACTATAGGGGTTAATATATAACATCGACTTTCCAACAATTATTAGCACTTATTTTATTGTTACTGAAAAATCTCTTTTATTACGGGGTGTCTACACATCACTAGCTAGCTTCATGACATGTCGTTAGAATTTATCACACTCTGTATACACGGTTGTCAACTTAGCTCAGAGTGATTTCCATGTGAATTAACTACTATGGTCTGTAACTGTATACACAATTGCAAATGGCCGTTAATCGAGAATTTACCAATATAACATATGGTACATATTATCAATATAACACTTGACTAAAATTCACAAGCAAATTTCAATAGATCTTGACTTCTGCTTGAAATAAAAGTAATGAAGCATTGCATTCATAAGGTCAAACGATTTCCCGACAGTGAATTTTAGCTTGGTTTCAGAGCTTACTGATCTTCATCAACACTAACATAAAATGCACCAAACATAAATAATTAACACATACGATAGTAAAATAAATACGCTTTGTACTATTCAATCACAAAAATTCACTTACGCGGGAGGCATTTTGACCACTCCACACACGATATCCCTAAACTTAACGAAAAACAACAACAGTCAAGAACGGCTTAGATGTTGCCAGAAAGTCTATGCTTGAGTTCGAGAGATCGATCCAAAGATGCGCTTAATTCTTTATGGAATTAAACTTCTACATAATTCGAATTGAAATTAAAGGAAAATAAAGAAAAATTATTGAAACAGTAGTATTGAGATGAAATATTTTAATTTAGGTACATTTATATTTATTGGGGCTACATATGAATGTGTGCTAATTTAAAATATATGATTATCAGTTCCCTGTTTTTATGTGTTTTTGCAATCATATTTACGTCAAAAATGTTTTTTTTCGATTTATAAGTTTCAAGATATCATTTTGAAGCTTTAATACAGAAAAATTTACCCATGCATTTGATATCAGAATGAAATGAATAAGTTTTGCCGTAATATATACAGTGATAGTCCTAATTTTTTGAGTAAAAACTTGTTCTTTCGTAAATCAAATTAGTTTTGTATTTATATGTTAAGATAAAATTTATATCACTTATAGACTAGAAATTTAATACACTAATGTCAAGAACAAAACAAACATCGGCATCTAAGGATGCTTTATTTCCAATCAAGCCTGATACATATGATCTTAAGCATTGGTTTTTCAAATGTCTTATAACTAACACTATATATAGGACACCATGACGGTTCCCCCGTGAAGCCGGTACCCATTTCCGACACCTGGGTTGAGTGGGGTATTGTGCTTGAGCTCTCCCTTATACCCAACGGGGAAAATCGCCAGTGCCAGTGCCGGGATACGAACCAGGGCCTCCAACATGCAAGGCCGATCCCTTCACCACTGTACCACAGCGAGCACGTGAAAGAGGCGTGAAAAATCCTGTGGTAAATAAATAACAAAATAGTAATTAAGTAGCTAATAAGTAAATGAAAAATTTAAAACCAGCAATCTATTGAGATATGTAATGATGTAATAATTATTTTAGGAATTAGTCGTTTTTTCTGATATCCTCACCCGTGCTTAATGAAAGACATCTCTACGCAATTCATCTGAAAATGTTCATAACCAGATACAAAAGGAAGAATTCAAATCGAGTTCTGAAAATTCTCTATTCACGTGTCGAGGCATATTTGCATAAATTAACAATCTACACAATATTCTGCTTGTTCCTCCCTTAGTTAGTCCGTCCGTTAAGGGCCGTTTACACTAGGGGACATTTCAGCCGTGAGGGGCGACACGTGTATACGAGGCTCACCACTGAGGCTCATATTTGTGTGTGTATACAAAGTTCCTTATTCGCTCTGGTCGAATTCGTAATGCGCGACACTCAAGAGCCTCGTAACAACAGTGGCGAATAGGGAACTTCGTATAAACACACACATTTATGAGACTCAGTGATGAGCCTCGTATACACGTGTCGCGCCTCACGGCCGAAATGTCCCTTAGTGTAAACAGCCCTTTACGCTCTCATACAAGTTTTCAGTATCATGAATACCGAATTCCTGAGTGTTACATTGAAAGATCGTCTGTACATGCATTGATTCGTTTGACATTTTATGATGTTAGCATAGTTTAAGTAATCTTGATGATTTTATTTTTCACGGGTCCATGGTTTTTATTTTTGACATATCATCAGGATAGTTTTGTTTAGGATGGGAGAGTAAGATTTGTTAGGTTAGGATGAGTTAGGATAGAATATTTTATGTTTGAATTTGTTAGGTTTTTTACGGGTCCCCCTAGCTGAACGATGACATTGCTTAACTCCTTGATTACGACAATTCAAATGATTCAGGATAGGATAGGTTAGTTTAGATCATTTTAAGTTAGTTTAGGATAGGACAGGTAAGGACAGGATAGGTTAGGATAGGATAGGTAAGGATAGGAAAGGATAGGTTAGGTTAGGTTAGGTTAGGATAGGTAAGGATAGCATAGGTAAGGATAGTCTAGGTTAGGATAGATTAGGATGGGATCGGTTAGGAAAGGATAGTTTAGGATAGGTTAGGTTGACATTGTTAGGTTAGGTTGATGACATTTTTATTTGCGGGTTCATGTGTTTTTATGTTTGATGCATTATTAGGATAGCTTTGGTTAGAATAGGATAGGTTGGTTAGTATATGTTAGGTTAGCATGGGTTATGTTAGAACTTCTTTGGTAATGTTAACCGAATTTTTTCATGGGTCTACCTAGCTTATTGATGATATTGTCCGTAAAATTTCCACGGGTCTTGCAAGTCTAAAATAATGTAACTATTTTGATAGGAAAGGAATATATGTTGAATATCAAAATTTGAAAGTTTCTTTTATTACAATTACCAAATTTAAAAATTATTCATTTCACGTAAGTGATGAATAAATGTTCTTATCGCACTCGAAAGGCACCAGCTAACTTGAGATTTCATGCAAAAACTCACTTTAAAAGTGAGCAACTAACCTATTTCGAAATGTACCATTATTATCATTCTTCGTACCATTTCCATGAACTTTGCGGTCAAATGTGTTTGCAAAGGTCAATTCAAGAAACGCGATCATGTATTTCATGTCATTAAAAAATAGAATGGACCGTTATTAGAAAAATTCAACATTCAGAAGCGTCTTCTCGTTTCTCAGAAACGTGCTCTCGTCTCTCGTCAAAGAGTAATGCCGATATTGCAAGTTTTTCAACCCCATATTCCGAAAATAAAATAAGCGGAGGTACAATGTCTCAGCTTCAGGAGTTCTGTTTGGACTAATCTTCCCAGTATGTTAAAAACTTTCAAACAGTGAAAAAATTCAACGCAAACGTGACATACCATTTCGCATCTTTGCCACGAAAAATTTCATTCTGCAATTTCTCATTCTTCTACCTTTGCAAATTGTAAAATTAAACAAATGCTCGTATACCTTAAAACAACTCACCGCTACTTTGAGGTTGTCTTTTAAAACTATATCGTACACTAGGCCTATATAGAAGAGTAATCTACAATTATGTTCATGTGTAATCTCTATGTAGAGATATTGTTGCTATTTGTTACTTATAAACGAAATAAATCATTCATTATTTCTGTGTTATTATTGAAAATAATAAGAGAATGATAAGCCTAAAGAAATATTTGTGCATAGACGTTAAAGTGATTTTTTCAATTTATCCTTCGAGCAATCAGGAACTAACTCATTCATGAATTTTCTTTTTGAGTTTGTTTCGTTTTCATCTCTCTTTTTCATGTACATAAAGTAATACAGAAGTCAATTCAATGTAGCAAAATGAAGGGTTTCATTTTATTGCAAAAGAGCTTGAAAACTAAAACTCTTGGAGATTACTTTCATTAAACAATTTGCAGTCAACTAGTACAGAGTTTGAAACGACTGAAGTACTTCAGTAAATAAATCTAGCACTCTGGTTCACTGTTTTAAACGGAAATTTATCACTACCCCATTCAGCATTACATGCCTCAGCATGATCAAATATAAATGCATAAGAATTAATGTGACCTGGATCTTAGGATTTACATAACAATTACCTCACCTAAACTCCCACATTGTATCATGAGGAGGCATCGATATTTAATTTTGCTCATACATTTGATTATTTTAGACGTGCATGCTGTACAATGCTTCAAGTGAATTATATTGGCCAACTCTTTTTAATTCTCAAAATCAATTAATGATGGAATTTTCGTGTTCAGTGGAGAGCTTAAAATTTTTTCTGTTTTTTCTGACCTGTAGAAAACTCAGAAATGGCATATTTTGTGCATTGCTTGCATCTGATTCCACCACTGCCAGAGGTATTATAATTGTCGCAAATCCAGCCTTGCTCCTTACTAAGGTCCCGTGCAAGACAGCCCATATCTTGCATAATTAGGGACTAGGTCTTCATTCATATCAAAACTGGCCTTAAAAGTAAGAAACGCTAACTATTTATGACAAGCGGGGCAATGGTGGGAGTGCTTCACTTTCCTGGCGACCTTAATAACTTTGAACATGCATAAAATGTTCGTTTGTCTTTACGAGCGAATCCGAAGCCTCAGCTACGGATCCGAGCGAAGTTGAGGAGGGTGCCTTCGCGGGTTGCTTCATCAGATGAAGACAAGACTTGGTCCGGGGCGCATGTCTACTATGTGCTCTGACCTATACCGGCCTCGCTTCAGGGAAACTTAATCCTTGACAGCCGGCTTTTTGTGAAGAAATGTTCACCGGAACATAATCTTCGAAGAATATGCAAGGTGAGCATTCTCTTTAGCTCTTGTTCTACTCGTCATGAATTATTGTTATTGCAGCGTGTACTGACCCCGTTCAGGGTGTCAGCTAAAGACTATGTTTCCTGTGCCAGTTAGTTCTGGAAGTTTTCGCCGCTGAAGCTGGTTGGCGAGACATAGTTCTTTTTTCGAAGATAATGCTGTAATTCGAAGTAATTCTTTTTTCGGGGATTTTGCTCTTCGTTTTCGAGAGATAAATAATTCTCACTCTTTCGAAAACAATTAATTACTTCCTGAATTCGAAGTTAAATCTCCCTTTTTTTCTTCTCTTGAAGTTAAAAACACTTCTTCCTTAAGTGTAACTTTTTAAAAGAACAAAATGTTCTTAAATTAAAGGCTGCGGAAAGCAGTCTTGCCTACAAACGGCAATTCAGCCGGCTTTTATAGCGACGTCCTGTGGACGCAAGAGCTTGGCTGGAGTTCGACAGGTAAAATCCTGGTTTCTATTTTCTTTTTTCTTAGAATATTTTCTTTTCCATTTCAATAATTTATAATTTTTCTTCATAAAAAAATAATAAAACTTAAAATATTTTCTAAAAAAAAAATTTTAAACTCTTAAGCTGCCGCTGAGCTGTCCGGAGTCCGGGGCCGGTAAATCTCATCTCATTAGTTTAAGGTCTATTACGTTGAGTGTAACCTATACTGTATTTTTATTCAAGGTACTTTTTGTCGTTGCTAAACCTTGTGTTTATAGGTTCTAGCCTTTGTTTACCTTGTCTAAACCTTTTTCTTTGGTTCACTCAACTATAAAATGTGTGTATAAGTGTAAGTTTAAAAGAATATTTAAAAGTAAAAATTAGCCTTTTGTGTAAAATGTAATTGTGTGAAAAATTTCTAATGTTGTGAATTTAAAAAATATCTGGTGGGGTATTTAAACTTTTTTGTAAATTTTCTGTGTCATTGATATTTTTCCATGATAGTCATGAGGATGTAAACTGTCCACTTGCCAAGTGCAGAATTTCTTAGATGTATGTAATTCTTATAA